>LBNU01023487.1:1895-18381 GCA_014162995.1 Artemisia annua
AAAAGAATCTTCCCTCACCCTTAGACCTATTAGATTAGCTTTTCAATCCTAACGACACTATTCCCCTAGAGAACGATCAATCCCCCGGTACTTGCCACTACACTATACTACATCGGTCAGGTACACTGCCTGGTGGGGATTGCAAGCCTCTTAAGATCCCTTGAGAGGTAAAACCTGTTGTAAGGTCGCAATACCACGCATCAAATAACAAGAAAAAGTAAATGGTTGCGAAACTTATATGAGAGAAATATGTGTTTACATAGATTTCCTTACTCCCTAGCTATCTTTTATATGTTAATTGGTTTGTTGTAATTGTGTGGATGACGGGTTGTATTCCTTTAAACCATTCATAGGGCCTTGTATGATCTTCCCTAACTCTATAAGCTCCTACTTCACTCCTATGTCGAGCCAACTAAAAGCTCCTAACATGGGATCATTAGAATTCGCTCATGCATTAAATACAACCAAATAATCGTAGTACATATCCGATTCATGTTTCTTAAGACGTTCAAGCAAGTTACCGTATAGGAGGTTAGCCAGTTTTCTTAAGTCTAACATCGACTTCACCCACCCACAATAATCACAAACAAACCAACAACATATAATCAATAGCTAGGTTTCATTAGATCCAAGTAAACACAATAAAAACCTAGCCTAGCATGTTAATTGAAAGATAAGCATAAGATATAATTACACAATACATAGACATATTGAATGATTTGGAAAGGACTTATCTTCAATTAAGCATCCAAGTTTCAAGGGTGGAAAACCCTTAAAAATACAGTAGAAAAACGAGCTAGGGTTTCTTCCCAAAAGTTGCACAATAATGAATGAAAATTAGACGAATATATATATAGAATTTACAATCTGACGGCGTCACCTTATAGGGCGTGACGCCGTCACCTCGCCGCCAAAATACTATTTGGGTTGCTCAGATCCACTCCTGACGCCGTCCCCCTTTAATCTTCTCTGGGCCGTCTCTCTTTAGCTTATAACGTGACGACCTACATCTTGTAACACGTGACGCCGTCACGTGTTAAATCTCCAAAATCTTTCTGGGGCGTCTAGTGAAAAATAATCAACCTTGTTGTCAAAGCGTGACGTCGTCACCTGGTAGAGCGTGACGCCGTCAGGTACATTTTCCAGCATATTTTGAGACTTTGTCGTTTTCTTCACTTTTATGCTCCAAAAACGTCCAAAATGCTTCCTTTTTAAGATTTCATCTCCAAAGTACTAAAATGACAAAAGGAACGATTTAAGGCAATATTTGATCAAATAATTACGGATTAGGGCTTAAATGACCCCCTAAAAGCGTAACACTTTTGGCCTCATCACGTGTGTTTGTATTTTGTGATTATCAAAACTAGTAGAGACCAATTAATGCAAATGACGTTTTTGACATTATTTGTATTAACAGGTAGCATTTTGGAATTGTAAGCAAAAGACCATCTTTTGGACCAAACGTACTTGAAGTTGGAACCTCGGAGTGTTCTTTCTTATTTTGGTATAACTTTGCTTTACATGGTCGTTATGTTATTTACGGTCTTTTGTTTAAGTTTATGTTAAGCTTAAGTGTTGGGTAAATGATAATGATGTAGTTATTGAAGTGGTACAATGAGGTGTTTGGTAATAATTTGTCGCTAAATAAAATTGTCAACAAAGATTACGATATGCTTCGGTCTAAAACATGCTTTATTGGTATACTACTAGGATTGCTAATCTGTTTTTCACTGGAGATTTGTTGTGCAAATAACATTTAAAACAAAACAAGCCGATTTGCCCGTAGGTTGTCACGGGGCGTTTTTTTTATGCATAAAAAAATGTGTGGGTTATTATTATTATTATTATTATTATTATTATTATTATTATTATTATTATTATTATTATTATTATTATTATTATTATTTTGCTGTCTTTTATCTCTTATATATATATATATATAATAAAACAAAACTCCTAGTGGGTACTTTGTCATTTTGAAAAAAAATAATATTTCCTTATTAGGTAATATATTAATTATTATTTAATTTATAAGTTTAAATCTTTTTGAATACTATACAAAGTAGAAGATAAATACAAAAAATATAGTAGATTAAATGATGATCTTTAATCATAAAAACTACAATTAAAACATAAATCATAACAAAAAAAAATTAAATTATTTGTTTTAATAAAAAATATACCATTCAAAATTTTTTAAAAAAAACCCGCGCGTCGCGCGGCATTATAACTAGTTTATTTCTATAACATTGTGCCTACTATTTTTTTGTAAAATTGTATCGTATGTTTTATTTCATAATATTTTGTTTGTTTAACTTTTGAGCTTCTTGTTCTCTCATTTGAGTCTTTGTTATCTTTGTCTTTGGGCTTTAGAAAAATCCACCCGTAAACAAATATCTAACCTGAAGAATTGTAGAAGTGTTGGCATTGTAGAAATGCATGCACAGTAGAAGTGAGTTTTTGACTATTTGATTTTTTGGGATTTAATATCTTTTATATAATAAAAAAAAACCCCTATTGGGAATTTTTTATTTACAAAAAATTGGAACCATACCTTATTTAATAATAATTTTATTAAAAAAAAATTATTTTCTTATTAGGTAACATTTTATATTTATCTATAACACAAGTAGAAGATAAATACAAAAATTATAAATAAGATGCAATTAATAATAGGATTAAAATTTTTAAATAATTATCTTTAATTATAAAAAACTATAATTAAACATCATAAATCAAACAAAACAAATATTAAATTATTTGTTTTTTAATAAATAAAAATATATGATTAAAAAAAAAAAAAAAAAAAAAAAACTGCACATGCGCGGGCATTATAATAAATTTATATAATAATGTGTAGCGATATCATATACGTTAAAAATCCATAACCCCAATTAATACGTTAATACCGTTTAATTGCCCTATACCTGTTTGAATAGCCTCATTTAATCCTGTCTTTCTTTACATATTGTCTCTTGTGTAAGCTAGATTATGTAGAAATTGAAGATGAATTATGCATTTTATTAGCATATACGATAAACTAATTTAGTTAAAATCAATTGTTTTAGTATGATGTTAGGGGTGCTTGGTTGGGGGTATTGGGGGACCAAGGGGTGCTTGGAAAGACAACAAATAAACATGCCTGGTTTGTAGTAAGGTATGCAATCATCAATGACGGAGCTAGAAAAAAATTTAGGAGGGCCGAAACAATTTTTTTCGGGAAGAACATTAGATGGGAGGGCCGAGATGGAAAAAAATAAAATTTTAACACATGAAATCGCGAAAAAAATACACTAACGGGCTTAGGCTTAGGGGGCCGTGACCCTTCCCGGTCCCTTAATAGCTCCGCCCATGGCAATCATTTCTTAGTAGTAGGTAATGGGGCATTACTCAGTAAATTGGGAGGTAAAGTAATGATTACCCACCACCAGCCAAAACCACTAGCAACCACCACCATTACCAGCAGCCACCACCACCACCACCACCTACGACCATCAGCACCAGCAGCCACAACCACCACCACAACCACCACCACCACCAGCCACCACCAGCCACCAGCACCACCAGTAGCCACCACCACCACTACCAACCACCGCCACCAGCAGCCACCACTACCACCAGCCACCACCACCATCACCACCACCAGCCACCACCACCAGTAGCAGCCGCAGCTACCACCACCACCACCACTTTGAAGGTTAATGTGTTTTTCTTAAACTAAGCAATATCAAAGATAATGATAGTCTCCATTTCATTCTTTTATATTCTATTGTATTCCATTTACCTTTGCTATTCCCATTCCCCTATTTGAACCAAGCGCACCCTTAGTATTATTTTTTGGTAATTATGGTTTCTGACTTTTTGACCGAGTAATCCACATTGTTTAACCCAGCGCCTCACAGACTCAAACCATGTAAAGCCCGTTATTTTTAGGAGGTTTGTATGGCCACTTTAAGGTGTTGTTTGCATTTGTGTTTTTGCTAACAAAAGTTTTGGCATGTTAATATAAATTTATAATATCGTTGATCTGGGACGAGGTGATACATTGAATGTGTTCGAAGTCATTAAATTATGGAACAAGTTGAGACCTTATTTGAGGGTTACAAAGTCGACCTACGAAAACAACATGATGTACCGCAAAATGGTTTGCATTCCAAGGTCGATGTACTAAAAATGGAAGAGCGGACCCCCTGCCTACTTGGAAACACGTTTTTAAGATGAAGTGAAATATTACTAACCAAAATGCGAAATCGATGGTTATCAATCAAATGACATTTGTTTTTTAAAATCATAAAGCTTAAATCACCATATAAATAGAGCTTGAGCCATATTAGTATAAACCCAATAAAAGGCCAAGCCCACAATACGTACCCACCACTTCTAATAAAACGAGCGGGGAAGCCCGCGCGTTACTGCGGGAATGCTGTGCTAAATCTAAATTTGAAACGAAAAGATTACGCAAAGAATATTTCGAGACCAAAATGCAACATGTAATTGACATTTTCTTTCTGAAGTAGTTACAAATTAATCGCATTAAGATTCAAAAGCATTACAAAAATGAGGCCTTCAAGAAAAACAGTAAAACAAAAGAAAGTATTAGAAGATCTAAAACAGCCAATGTCATTGTTGGTTTCTTGAGCCCTGTTTTGCATTCTTGATTTGCAGAGCGATCGTTTGAGAGTGTTTATCTTTAAATCGCACAAAGCTCTAGCTTCTGATTATTTAACTGTATCAAGCTCCTCCAATGCAGCCTCTAATCTTGCCTCAGCTACTTCTAACTATAACCTTTGCAGCTGCTGATTGCATATATGGAGCAAGAGTCTGCAAGAGTTAAAAAACTCATAATCAATTTAAACACTTACAGAACGGATCCGCACGACTGATATGATAAGAGGATATTTTTATACATCACTTTTTAAACAATACCACTAATAGAACTTCCGCTTAGTGAAACTGGAATTCGAACTACTATTGCTATTCTAATAGTAACGGTAGGTAAAATGCTATTAGAATCTCTTTTTGCAGATCTCATGGATTCATTGCATCTCTAGAGGACAAAGAATATAATCAGGTACAACATTTCATATGCATAAACCTCATAGATTCTATAATCTCAGTGCTAATTTGTACCTAAATTTGATCATAAGTTGACTTTAAGCCATACATTGTTTAGTTCTTTCGCCTTAACCTACCTGGAAGGGTGCAACTTCTGGACTTGTATGGTATTAAGTTACACATGATTCACTTAAGGTGTTGGTACTAATATCAACCATAAATTGTCCTAACTATGTATGTATATATATATATATATATATATATATATATATTATGGCGCTACTTTCATATAATCATGATTTGCTAACTGTATACACTATTTACACATGATATTTTGATGATATATTTTTGAAACATTACATGAGTGTAGCAATTCTAATAACAATTTTGAAAATAAGATCAACCAGTACAAAAATGAGTCTAGCAATTCTAATAACAGTTGATGTTGCCTGGTTCTAATAACATTTCGTGTCAACACAATAATGGCATTTTTGAACCAAACTTGAACCAAACTAAAAGAAGCGGCAAAAAACATTGATCATATAAAAGGCAATTATTATAATCCAAGAGTGCTACTTACCGGTATGAGCAACTCCATTTATTATGCCATTACTTTTTAGTTGACAGACTACATATTATATAAATACTCGTTTAGGACTTACTCCAATGGACAGACAACCATCGTGCCATTCTCCTCGGCAGTATACAAAAGTAGCCATGCACCATCACGGCTGTTCACAATATCTTCACATGAACTTTCAACATCAAGAAAGGTTCGTATTGAGTCTGAAAAGTCCATCACATCTCTTACCTGCAAAACGAATGACTATAACGTTATTACATATCTAAGAACAGGTAAAACATTTTGGGACTATTAAAACCCAGTTTTTGGTTTTTCTTATTTATATTTGGTTTTGTCCACTCGGTTTCTTTCATTTTCATTCTTCAGTTCCTCTAAATTAGTCTTTTGTTTTTTTTAACATAGCACCTTTAACTATTCGATTCTTTACAACGAAAACATACATCATCATTAGTTTATCATATGTAGTTATGTATTATTTGAACCTTATTAAGCATGTTTAGTACAAACTCATTCCAGCATGTTTAGACTCACCTGTGCACAGCTCATGGGGAGACAACCTACCATGACCACATATTGTCATCGACCTACTTGATCTTATTAGTTATTACAAAGCAACGTCCAGTAGGTCCCTGCACCATAGCAATCAAATATGAGAATCAAAGAAAATCTTCCACTGTAGCTGCCTATACAACTCCAAACACGCCGTTAATCATTTTCCCAAACAGGCATAATCACAAAAAAAAAATAAAAAAAAAAAAATGTGTAAGTACAACATTTCTCTAAAGCTTAAAAATATAATAAAGGACAATAATTTTGGAGCTTCAGAATAGAAATTACCTACAGAAGCTAATAAATTTAAATCTTAAAATAACTCGAGACATAATTACCCAAAAGCATAAATATTCTTGTGGTTTTACAGCAGACCTGAACACCAATTTATACCACCCAAAACGCCTTGCAAAAACGACCGAAACACTCCTTTACTACTGGTGTTGCAGTAGACTAAAAAAATCAAGGCGAACTCCCATTATAAGCCATCCAAATGATGGCAAATAACACTTCTTTCATTATACAATAAGTTAAAACCTCAACACTCAATTTGATATTCAGAACCTGTTCGTCTAGATGATGATGTCTTCGGAAGATCAAATTGATGTTCCGCCACCATCTTTTTATTGTCAAACCCAATAGATCATTAATATTCAAATCTGAAACAATCAGTTCAGAAAATGAAAGCATATATCGACAACGTTAAATGTGAAAATTAAGTTAAAACATATGAAGGAAAAGAATAGAAGTTTCGATTTTGTCACCCTCATCCTCTAGACTCCATGTGACCCGCTTTGTTCTGCAGTTCCTGTGCAATTGGATCATGGAATCTAGAATCATAACAAAAAAGGTTCGATAGTGTAGTATAACCATTTCATTCCCGAACACATACGATTTTAGCAAATTTTTACTGATTCAATAGCATCAACCAAATGTAACATAACAAAAAAAATGTAATCACGACAATAATAACATAACCAAATATCATAAAAAAGAATAAACAAAGTTACTTGATCTACAGATTTACCAACTAATGATAAAAGTGATAATAATACCTGTGCTTTCGTGTCTCTTAGTGTGGTCAGCACTGGGTGTTTCCGAGCAGCGAGGCTTACACCCATTCGCATTAGTTCATCCAAAAAACGGTGGATCTAATGGTCGTGAAGGAGTGCACATACATTGACCATGGGAGGGAGGAGAAAGACAGACCGAAACGTAACAATAATAAGTAGCAGAGTTGTGAGAAGCAGACAACGACGCATATATCAAAGTCAATATTCAAAAGTCGACAACATACGAACTCGTAATCATATGAAATAATCAAATAAAGTACACAAAGAGTCATGATTTTAACTCTTATTACACATTAACAATAAACCCACAGATCATATTACTTTGAATAGATTTGCAATTGTATTTAACTACTTAACTGCTCGTTGGACTTTGATACACCATTAAAAAGTAAAACATGTTATGAAAATTACCTTGGTCACTTCCTGGTCAGCGAATCAGAATCCAATCCACAACTATAGTTTACCTTGAAAAAAAATAAAAAATAAAAAATCAGATAAATTATAACTACATAAGAAAAGAAAAAAAATATAATCAATTCCGTATGATTAAATCTTAAAAAGATGATAACGCTAAAAAAATAAAATTAGGGTTCATCAACTTACCAAATTGATTACAATCCATGAAAGATAAATAGTTCCATACCGATCAACTTTCAGTCAATCTCTTTTTTCTTGGTTTGTTACTCCCTCTTCTTCATCATCACCAACCGGAATATTGTTATAAATCGACACAAAATGAAACATCATCTTCATCATCACCAAGGGATGAGTATCGAAAGTCGGCAACGTCGTACCATCCAGTAAAACATGTTGATTTGTTGCGTTTGCTGTTAATTAAATCTTTCTTTATGAACCAGGTAAGAAGCTGTTGATGATCCGGCCCGGCATTCAAAATTTCAATTTGTTTATGGTGGTTTGGATTTATGTTATCGTGGGTTCGTTTTTGGGGTTTTGATGATAAAATTAGTATGTTTTTTTTGTGATGAAATTAGTTTGTGGCTTTGATGATATGCAGGAAGAAGGTTCTAGGTGTGTGTGGAGATGGGGATAAATATCGAAAGTGAGATTGCTCTAAAGCAACCATTACAGCAGCATAACGGGGCTGCACAGTAGGGAAAACGGGGTAAAACCTAATGAACAGTGGTTCGAACAGTGGTTCAAACAGTGGTATAACGGGACGAAGCTACAGTACTCCGTTGTACTTGAACCAATAGAATCTCGAAACATATGTACAATCTATGTACCATGTTCAGTTAACTTTTGCACCCACTCACTTTGGACCACATATTGTACCGTAATATTTCCGTAATTACCCCTGTAATAAGCGTACTTTTACCGTGGCAATTTCTCATGTTTAGTATATTTATATAACGAGCGGGGAAGCCCGCGCGTTGCTGCGGAAGTGCTGTGTCGATGAATCAAATGCACCACATACATATTCACCCAACAACTACATCATAATTGAAATACATACATAATCAGACAAACTTTTTGAGCAATTCTCCCAGCATAATGACCATCTGGCCTTGCCTTACAAAAAGTCATCATTTTCAATGTTAAAAATCTGTAGGAAATCATAGTATCTAGGTGATGAGATACATATAAAACTTGTAAATCTCTAAGTTACATTCCATTGGCATTCTAAAATAAATGAATCCGCACAACTGAGCGGTATATAACTTGCAAAACAAAAATTACAAAATGTATCTGTTTTGACCCGTTACCCAACCTCACTGAAATTATGCTTCTCGCTAGCCTCCGCCATTCTTGTTTTTGTTCGTTAGCCGATTCAGCAGCAGTGGGTTTGTTGACTGTGAGTAGAAGGAAATGGTTAAGAGATAAGTTCGTCAACAGTCATACACATCTATTAAAAACATAACTGAACAAATTAAAGAATATGTATAGTTTGGTTATTTAGTTGCAAGCTCATAATCCGCTTAAACAAACATGTCATACTCTTAAAGTAAGTAAATCATTGAACTTGTATTGTTTCAACTTCTTGCTTGAAAAAGGATTGGCCAAGAACTTAGTTAAAGATATTCAATACTATACTACTACAATTCAATTCTAGTTAATATTTAAGGACGCATTAATGTACTGAAAATCATATATATAGTCAAATTTGATATCATTATGATTTTGTTAAAAAAATTAAGGAATAAAAGTACTTCTTTAAAGTGATTGAATTTATAAGTTAACTTAATGAATTTTCCTAATGTATAAGTACTTTTGTGAATGTTAAAAGCAATCCCAAACACTCCATATACTTACTCCCATGGACCGGCAACTATCGTGGCATTCTCTTCGTCAATATACAAACGCCGCCATGCACATGTTATCTTTTCAAGTTGACGCTCATCTCCAGCCTAGTCTATCAATCAAAAATGTTCCAGGAATTGTTATCCCGTCCAGGTACAAACTGTCACAAAAATTAGAGCCATGATTCAGAAACTTTCATCTTGGAGGTGATTTTGAGTATATTTAGAAGTAAGTTTTACCTTATATGTATTCGACAGTATTTGACCTTTCAACAGTTTTCTAAACCTCTTGTAAATGGCTTGGACTAACTGCTTGTTTCATTAGAGATTTATAATCTAGACTTCTTGACCACTCGTCTATTTCATGCGCTCTCAGTACAGCAAGAGGATGGGAAAGTTGTCTTGTTTGTGCATTTCTGAAGAGAAAAAGAGGACCTGTATAAGTACATTTCAGAACATGGGACAATACTATAGGTAGATCAAGCATGTGAGTAGCGGGTCAAAACAGGTCATTTATAAGTGTGCGTCAAAACGGGTGGTGACAACCTACAAACACATTATTTTCTTTGAATTATTAAACGCATAAACAAATAATGTGCTAATCATCATTAAAAGGTTAAACTGTGGTATGGTAATTTATAATATGCATTCCGGAAAAAAGACAAATTTTCTGAATTTAATAATTAAAGCCATACCTGAGCTTAAATTCGTGAATCCCAGTCTTCTATGCCTTTAGTATCTATAGAGTGGAACACTCCTTCTAGCACATTGGCACACAGGCTTGCTGTCCAACCCCATATTAGGTTCTGAATCCTAAAATGCCTCAGGTTGTGTTAGCGCCAAATAATACAGGATGAAAAGTTAACGTGCTGAAATAAATCAAAGCATGCACCTCCAGTAGTACACGGGCCGGCTTGAATGGAATCTCGACTTGCTTTGGAGCTTTCTTCTCCCAATTAATAATCTTCTCGACATCTTAATGTATTGTGCCTCTTCCAAGCCGATGAGCACGAACATAACATAATTCATGATTTTTTTATACACCACTGAAGCTGCGTCAGTACAATTCGTGGCCGGAAACTTCTTTGTCTCTTCCACATGCTTCGAGCTCTCAAATGCCAGACAACGATAAGGATGCCATCTCTAAAAAACATACCAAAAATTTCTCATTACCGTAACCGATGCAACCGTTAACAAAACAAAAGCATTGTCGTTAATATGTCAATTCAGTGTATTAGAAAAACTTTTTTGAGTATTGCAACAAATAGTGTGTTTGTTGTGATCTATATGTGGATCACACAAAGGTGTTTACAATTACTATTTTTCTTGTTCTCATCATTACATGGTTAGCTAAGTCTAAAATTTGCTTTCAACATTTGTCATGGCATAAAAAGAACTTCCAACTACAGAACTATAAAGTTAACATGTAGCTACTGCATATTTCAAAAAAATGAATTCCATAAACATAGAACACACTTACTCATCTTCTTATTGAAATATTTTGTACAAACTTGGTTGTTTTAAATGAAAAGTGTATTAAAAGTAAAGGTAAATTGATAATTTACGTGACCCAAAACCACTATTGGTAAGTTTGTTCTAGAGAAATAAGCAGCTCTACATCATCATTATCATAAAATTGGTATTGTATAAGATATTAAAAAAAATAGGATGCTTACTATCTGATTTGAAAACAAAAACCTTTTTCGTTATCGGTTCCCCATTATCGACCTTTGAAACGTACCTGAATCGCTATTCTACTACTTTACTTCCTAAAAACATGCTCATTTAGACACCGACATGAATCACTATCACAGCTTACAAACCCTCGAACTCAACATCACAAATATGTTCAGAAACACAAATTAAAAGTCAAATGAGTTGCACATCTTACCTGTGACAATGAGACCTTTCACGCCCATATTATGTCTCTGTTATAATCATAATCTTGGTCCCACTCTCTTTTCGAACCCCGATCCCTGTGACGACCTCTGCTTCTGCTTCTATTCACAGTTTACCAATATATGCTTCGACTTCTTTCAATGGCTAAAACCTAAAACGACAACGTTAATCCAAGTATTAGTTGCAACGTTTTTACTAAAAGTGATCGACACCAAACTACAAAATTAAAAAACCTAAACCAAAACCCAATCCAAACCCGTTTAACAAACGGCACCTAAGGAATGAACATATATATACCATAAACTTTTGCAAATAACTGATTGGCAACCTCATCATGGAAAGAAGCCATATATTGCGTGCTTTGAGTACCCCACTGTTTAAATTTCATCTGAGATTCACGCAAAGCCAATCATGTTCATTCTTAATTCTTCGATGAAACAAAACATTAGGTGAGCACAATAACAAACAGAACCATGAAACAACTACATAAACATTTTATTTAGAATTCAAAAAACAAACTCACTACAATTTTTACTTAAGACATTTTCTCAAACATTTTGTGTGCAACCAAGCAAAATAAATGAATAGGAAGCTGGAAAAGAGTAATTTACCGTACCAATTGCAAAGTTTATACCATGGATCATAGCCAACAACACCACCATGACACTACCACTGCAATTAAAAGCCCAAATTTATGAATCGGTACCTGATGCAAAGAACCCAAATCGCTACTAAGAAAAAAGAATCATAATTAAAAGCTACTTGGTTCATCACCTCTTTCTTTGTACAATTGCTGCTTGACGCATTATCCCAAAATAAAATCCAAATAAGTAAAACTGAAACAAAGATTTGACAACTTACGTTCCTCCAACACCTCCTACGACTTCTGAGCTGATTGGATGAAACGGTAACTCGAAATCCCAATCTTGAAAATAACAATAAGAGATGAGAGATTAGTGATTGGGCTTAGATTAACCCTAGCAATAAATCAAGAAATAAAAATAGAAAAATAAAAAGCAAAACCAACCTTCCAAACACAAAGCAATCATAGGATCTGGCAGGACACGCCTCGCCGGAAAAGTGACATTAGGGGTGTTTTTTTTTCCGACGTTGATGACATTAGAGTTATGAACACTCATACCCACATGACAGGTTGTGTGTGGTTTAGTTTTAATTCGATTTCTTTTTCAACTTCGATCTCTTCGTATTCATCGGAGTTTGATCCGGCGGTCGAAGATCCATCCGGTAAGGTGGAGGATGCAAGCATGGCGGCCGTAATTGATGGTGTGTGTGTGTGTGTGTGAGGGTTTGATTGAGAGCCGATTAGAATGAATGGATGATTTTTTTAGGATTTATCCAGAAGATGGTGAATGGTTGTGTATGGTATGTGTGGAGAAATATCTAGAATATGGGGAAAACGGAACGGGAATAGTGACGAAAACGGATGAACAGTGGTTCGCACAGTGACTTACGGGGAAAGAGCCAATAGAAAAGCGAATTTTGTAAAACGGAATTTCTCATCATTAGTATATTTATATAATTAGTGGGTTTGAACCACTAATATCCATACACTATCAATTATAATCTATATAGATTAAATTAATGTATATGCACGATATTATGAATATCAAAATGAAACACAAGTTATTGTGATACGTAAATTGATACACAAGATTGTATATATACAAACAACTCATGTTATTCCTCTTTATGTGTTCAAATAATGATATCAGATAAATAATTTTTTTACAATATGCGTTCGATAACGACTCATGTTTTTCATTTCTATTAATTGAACCCGTGTATGCATGGGTTTGAAAATTAAATACGACTAAACTTATTATCAAAGAAAATATAAACATCAAAATGTAAGCACGGATTACAATGATATAAATATAAATATACAAGATTGTATTTATAACAACGATTCATGTAAATCCTATTTAAAGTTTAAATGATGATACATGGAAAAGCATGTTTTTTTAACTTTATCTTTTAATTTCATAAGAGTCATTAACTCATTACGTGTTATTAAACACGCATTTTGTATACAACATGATATCCATAGTTAAATTTAAACAACAACGTCAACTTCAACACAATGTCAGTTATGCAAAGTAAAATTCTTCATCCAACAAAAATCTATACAATATATATATTAATCAATATCAACATATAGTAAACAAAATTTATGTAAAACCCGTGCATAATTATAGTTGTACTTATAACATAATTACGAAACATTAAACACGGCAAAATTATTACGTCTCCGTATATTAAACTAAAGTTTTAAAATACATTTAATTTATGGATAAACCTTGTGCACCGGAATTTTATAACTAGTTATTTAATAAACATTTTTTTTTAAATGTTATTAGTCTCAATTTTTTATACAGTTTTTTATAATCGATCTTTCTTTTTAATTCGATCCTTCTCCTTTTTTGCAAAAGGTAAAATGAAGGGACTTAACATGCAACACTTAATAAAAATTACCTTAAATTGAATCGTAAGTCGGCAAAATCCCATCTCACCGACTCACCCTCTATAAATTGTTTCATAAACTTACAATAACTCACGTTTAGGTTTCTTGCTCGGTACCCAAGTTACATTGTTATCGTTCTAATATTCCAATAACAATGTCGACTTCTTCTTCATCATCAAAGAAGATTGTGCTCAAGAGCGCAGATAATGAGATGTTTGAGATAGATGAGATAGTAGCGTTGGAGTCACAGGCGATCAAAAACATGATCGAAGATGAATGTGCTGACAATGTCATCCCTCTTGATAACATCGACAGTAAGACTTTATCGAAGATTATTGAGTACTGTAAGAAACATGCCGAGTCGCCAAAGAAAGATGAAAAGGCTGTTGAGGATCTAAAGTCGTTTGATGCTGAGTTTGCCAAAGTCGATATGCCCCTTATACAAGATATTCTTATGGTACGTGTTTTTTTCTTTAAGTAATTGTTATTTGGCCCGGTTTCGTAATGTTTAGTTTTGTATCCTGTGGTACTAGTCGAGTAAAAAATTTGATTTTTCTTTTAGTTCGATGATGATTTTGGTGAAAAATAGGCTCGGATTAATAGCCTAAAGTTTTAGTATACTAAAAACCTGCACTTAACCCAGAAGATCAAAATCTAATTATTGGCCGGTCTTGTACCCCTGCACATTATTAGATGACTTGTAAACAATTGATCAATTTATGTACAATTCTCTTTGGTGGATTTTGTGCATCTATATACTGCATTATCGTAAATCGTCTGTAGAGTCTTGACACATTGTACTGTTTTCATGCTGTTATATATCTGTTACTGCATTGTAGTATTGTTTATTTGTGTTATTATATTCGTTGGTGTTGTCCTGAATGTATTAGTGGATGGGTCCTGGTTTGTGAATATTTTGCTAACTAACTTTGTTTTTCTTAAATTGTTTCAGGCTGCCAACTTTCTTAACATCGATAACTTAATAGGCCTGATGTGTCGAACGATTGCCGACAGGATAAAAGGCAAGACCCCCGAAGAAATCCGTAAGATACTCAACATTAATAAAAACGATCTACTCAGTCCTGAACAAGAGGCGAAAGCTCGTGAGGAAAATTCCTGGGCTTTTGACTAAACATATGCAACTAAAGCTACAAAACGTTGGATAGAAATCGTGTTATCTGATTTTACGATCATGGTAGTAACTGTTTTTAATAATAATTCACACATATTTTAAGAGATCGTACTTTATTTTGAATATACTTAGCTTCATACCAAATTATATTCACATAAATTTTATTTTTTCCTCGAATGTGAAACCCTTATATAAGGTGGTGTTTGTCTTAGCTTTTGTAGTTTAGTTGTGATTCCAGTCCAGATTATAATCCAAAAAACATGAGAATTTTGCTATGCACTAGTTTGGGGATTCTTTTAGTTGATGAATTGGTTCGGAATTTACAAATGGTAATACAAATTGTATAATACAGATATCGAATATTACAACAACAACGTGATTGAGGCTTGCAATTTGCAGTGTCCTAAAACAGAATTCACCTGAATTTGTGTGACCGTTTTGAGTATTCAACAATCAATTCAAGAACAAAAGCTTTTGATGCCATATATATGGGGTATGAAACATTTCCACGAACCAATGCAACTCTTCGACAACACTGTTTAATCTCGGTTATTAAAAATAGATTTTTTAATTTGAGCCCAAAAGCCCCAACCCATCTTTCATTAAGCCTAAAACCAACCAGTTCACTGCTATGGACTTCAATTATTTGTTGGTCATTGGTGGAAAGTCATTATAAAGATATAGAAGTTTCAGTGTGGCTCCTAAGTGGGATCATTTTTTCCATGTTCCAACCGAATTGAGTGTTCGCAAATATATTTTATGACAATCTATTGTCAGCGCTTGCTGATTCTTATGTTCAGCTTGTAGTTCAAGTGATACCGGATCGGAGAGAGACCATGTCTTCAAGTAGTTTTTGAGTCCTTAAAGTGTCTATGGTAGAATCTTGTTGAAATTGTTTACCGACTTATTTATTAACGAGACTTTTATACTTAGACTAACTTATATTAATGTGATCCCGAACGATCCAATCATCCAAAACGTGATCGTACCACGTTTAGATACGAGCGATTTGGAATGAAAAACGCATGTAGTGTTACCGTAAATCTAGTAAGAGACCATTGAACATTAAAGTGACTTAACATAGTATGTACTTCATTCATCTTTATCGAATTCAGATGGATGATTAATAGCTGGCAAAACAGTACTATCTATACTACTTATAATGGAGGAAGGACTCTCTCTCCAAAAAATTTCAGACTTACAACACTTTATGCATGGTGTGCAACACTTTAATGCATAAAATTTTTAGACTTACAACACTTTAAGCATAGTGTACAACACTTTATGCATGGAGGCAAATTCAGACCAAAATTCTATCAATTCTACATTAATAGCATTAAAAACACCCCTACACAAAAAATTACAAGTATTTAAACATTATTTACAAGTACTTAAAGCACACATAAAACTTAAAAAACATTACTCATCTAATACAATTAATACACTATTAAAAAA
>LBNU01023487.1:23350-54755 GCA_014162995.1 Artemisia annua
GCGTGGTTCAAGTGAGAAAGGAAAGAGAAAAGGGAATGCAAAGGACATTTAGTGAGGTGGGGTAATCATTCCTTACCCCCCAAATTTATTCTATAATGGTTGATTACCCACTAGGGGTAATTCAATCCACTTTGCACTCACCAACCAAGCACAACTTATGAGTGAGGTGTGGCCCTTTTGGCGAATACCTTACTTAATTCCGCCACCCCATTAACCCACCCCCCCCCCACCAAGCCCCTAAAGAGTATAAAGTGAAACAAAATTTCGCATCTTCATGGCTTCATCATCATCATCTTCATCATCAAAGAAGATGTTTGTACTCAAGAGTGAAGAGGGTGAGAGCTTTGAAATAGATGAGAAAGTAGCGTTTCAGTCACAGGCAATCAAACACATAATCGAAGATGAATGTGATGACAACGTCATCCCTATTCCATTCCCTAGCGACATCGTTTCAAAGGTTATTGACTATTGTGAGAAACATGCTGCTTATCAGCCGTCAAGTGAAAACGATGATGGTCATAAGTATCTTGTGGAATGGAAGCCATTTGGTGAAAAGGAGGATAAGGCTGCTGAGGAACTGAAAGCGTTTGATGCTGAGTTTGCTAAAGTTGATACCGACATGGTACAACAGATTCTTCTGGTATGTGTTTTTTGGTTTGGTTTTTTAATGTTTAGTTAGTTTTGTATCCTGTCCTGTCGAAAACCCTTAAAAATTTAGGTGAAAAATATAGCCAAATGTTTTAGAATTAGCCCGACTAAGGGGGCGGTTGTTTAAGCTTATTTGTGGGTTATGAGCTTATATGTTTTCGGCTTCTGTTTCATATTATCAATTTTGAAGCTTATTTTGAAACTTTTCGGCTTATATAAGTTTATTATGACATTATAAACATAGGGAATAGATCTAGTGAGAAGAAAATTTGAAATGAGAAGAATGAGAAGTAATTAGAGCCACATATTTCAATTGAGGGGGAGAAATTTAAGGGGAGATGCATCTATGTTTTGTAGGTGCATCTGAAATGTGCGGTTGTGGTTTCTTCTCACCCTTCTCATTTTAATTTTATTTCTCATTTGATCCATACTCTATAAACATATATAAGCCCATAAGTTTCAAAATGAACCAAAAAATGAGGTTATGAAACAATAAAACATAAATGGAAAACAAATAACCCCATATATAAGCTTAAACAAACACCCCCTAAAAAACCAGTTCTAAACTGGTACTTAACCAATTCCTAGAAGGTTAAAATATAAGTTATTGTTCCCGGCGTGTACCCTTGCACACCATTAGATGACTTAGAAACAATCTATCACTTTCTGTAGACTGCATTATTAATCGTCTTTAGAGTCTTGACACATTGTACCGTCTTTATGTTGTTATATATTTGTTCATGACTTGTATTATTGTTTATTTATTGACCAAAACGCGGTTTAGCATTGGGTTTATGAAAAACAAATGAGTTGTATAGTTCTCATTTGTTTCCATCTCAATCTCTACAGCAAACACATTACTCAGACACATGATTACTCCATCCCAACTTATTAAAAACATCTGAATTACAGTTCATGTTTTTCTGCGCATACATATAAATTTCACAATAACTATGCACCTAACAGTAAGATGGGTCAAATGGTTTTAGTAAGATGGGTCAAATGATTTTACTAAAACCATTTGACCCATCTTACTTTTAGAAAAAAACCGTTTTAGAAAAAAAAATGAACAAATACAAAGAATACTCTTGGGTGCAGTTCCCAAATACTCATTAGTGCAGCAAAACGCGAAACATAATAATCATTAGTGCGAGTGCCTCACATCCAAGTATTCAACAGCCCATACATGAAAAGAGTTAACTAAACTCCTACAATCATGAAATGACAAAAGACGGCATTTTTGTAAACGCAAAACACCAATTCCAGTTCCAAAAGCAATGAGTTCTATGCAGCTTTGTTAGTAGGCTTCAAAGTAGTATTCTTGTGTGGTTTTTAGGCTTCCTTCCAGCTGCACTTGCATCATGTGAGGTTAATGCACGCTAGAAACTATACAACATTTACACTAGTTAATTTCAAACTTATATACTGGCTATTACGAAAAATATGTAGTAGAAAAGAGCGTTATATCATTTACATCATTTAGAGGGCATGACTTTGAGTTATGATCAATAGAGTTTCAAATTCCAGAATGCATGTCTTTTCCGTGCGAGAGAGCTTACTCTTGGGGTTTTTTGGTTCATACTTCCTTCTCCTTCTAGCTTTCCTCGGCCTTCCCGGCATTGCTTTTAGGAGAGGTGGCAACAATTCCCCACGACCGTTGTTTGGCCAAAACTCCACACTTCCATGACTTCAATTGGATAACAGATAACTATATGCTGCAATAAACATATCCTTAGAATAACATTTGTCCAGATAGTCAAATACTCAAATGGTTCTCTTGCTCTACTCTGATGGCTGCAATAGCATGAGAACATGGGATACCTGAGAGCTGCCAGCCCCACAACTACAGGTCATGTTTCCAAGATGGACACAATGCTGCATATTCCTAAAATAGCTCAGAAACTCGGACCCCTGATCGCCATTCCATATCACTTCCATTTACAACATGCTGTAGAATTTTCTTTCACTACATCCCCGATGTAAAAGTATAGGCTTACTTCCGGCACTTATAAACACGGAATTCCAAGCTTCAGTACTATAATTATGAATTATCTACGAGTCACATTTAATACATGACCTGAAAAAAGCCCTACACCATTGTTTCATGTCTTTGCTCTCAAGAGATTGCTTTGCACAACTTTGGATGTGATCAATCTCATCAGACCTTTGATTCATTTGTGCCTTGTTTGCGCACTTGTCAACTGAATTGAATGCCATTTTGAGTTTTCCACAGCGAAAAACCGAATACCAGTTTGCATATATGTGATGTGCACATAATCTGTGTTCAGCTTGTGGGAAAAGTTCTTCAACTGCGTTTAATTATCACTGGTCATAAAACAACCTACAATTAGAGGGCTAGGTGCGGTTTGTGTTAAGGGTTATCCGTGCGCCATGTCAGTTTTTACCCAATAACATTCCTATAACGAGCATTGCATCGAGCCCTCTTAAACAAAAGAACTATAATAATTCATCCTAAGATTTAGACTTAACCAAAGAGATCATACCTTTTGCTTATCAGACATAAAAGTCAATTCTTGTCCATCTTTAGTTTTCTGTCACCTTTTAGATGCTTTAAAAACCATGTCCATGAAGATTCGTTGGTGTTGTCCTGTATTTATTAGTAGATGTGTCTTGGTTTGTGAATATTTTGCTAACTAGTTTTGTGTTTTGTAAAACTGTTTCAGGCTGCCAACTTTCTTGACATCAAGAACCTAATTGACCTGATGTGTCACACGATTGTCGACAGGATAAAAGGCAAGACTCCTGAAGAAATCCGTACGATACTCAACATCAAGAACGATTTTACTCCTGAAGAAGAGGCGGCACTCCGCACTGAACACGCCTGGGCATTTGAGGGCTTTGAGTAAACATATGCAGGCTTTTGTAGTTTAGTTATGATCCTAGTTTAGATTATAACTCAAAAAAACATGACAAATTTTCTGAATGTTATTCTAGGGATGTTTTGTTGATGAACCAAGTGCTCGCAAATCTGTTTTATGACAAGATCGGCTAGTAGGAAGATGATAGTGACATACAAAAAATATGTTTTTGCAGCTACCGACTTCTTAAGTACTCGTAGTAATGAATCCGTTACAGTAAACACAGGCGATATCATGCATTTAATGCACATTGGGCAATTCTTGACCCATTTCAACCAATTCTTTATAGCTGATTTCTTGTTTTACCTGTTAGAATTATCACTTAATCAAACCGACCCATTCATAAAACAATGCAGCTTTAGTTAATTAGGAGATAATCACGTTCCTTCCAGCGCTTTTCTTTAGTCATGATTGTGTCATTCTCATCGATAGAATCAATCAGAAATAGAAGTCTGAAACAACCGATATTTGACTTACCGGGTCATTAAGTGAAAGTGATCTGTCGTTTCACTTCATCTCCAACTGCTTCGAATAGGTGAATGTATGATGCTC
Organism: Artemisia annua; assembly: GCA_014162995.1. Lineage (NCBI taxonomy): Eukaryota > Viridiplantae > Streptophyta > Magnoliopsida > Asterales > Asteraceae > Artemisia > Artemisia annua. Next base: position 27,430 of record LBNU01023487.1, read on the forward strand.
TGAGTCTTCTTTTGGTATGTTCCTATTCTGTATAGTGCTAAGACTACAAATGTATGAAAAGACCCGTGAAATGTAGAGTATATTTTAATGTCAATATAAACAAAAGTACCAAAGGACATATAGGAAGAACATGTCTTTCATTAGTTTCTTCATTCTTAAGTAGTTAAGTATAGTTTTTTTCTTTCTTTCCGGTTGTTTGAATCAAACAAACTAGCTCGAAAACAAGTTAGTGGATCGGTGGATGTCCTTGCATACGGCATACGGCATACTCAACCCTGTTTTTGAAGAACATATCCTTGACCATTTTATCTAAACAAATTGTCTCTAGGTACAAGGGTTATAAACATGTCATTTAACCTAAATAGAATAAAGCCCGGGAGTCTCACTGGTCGAATATTTGTAGCTTGAACTGGACACGAAACCCAAACCATGATCTTTGGTAAAGACCTAAAGATATATGTTTACTAAGGGGTTGTTTCTTTTTCCCTCCCCATAAAGAATTGGGTCCACTAAAAATTAAATTATACTTCTTTTTTAAGTGGGTCCCATTATTTTCCTTATAATCCTCTATATCCACAAGGCATAAAAAATGAATCCCTCCCCAACAAGAGGCAAAATAAGACATGGGCCCACATAGACCCCACACATTCTCTAAGCGTGTGTTCTTAAAAGTGCAAGATATAAAGTGTAGTAAAGATCTTAAGTTTTAAACACAAGCCAAACTTGAATTTCAAGTTTAAAGGCAAGCTTGGGCTAAACTTTGAACTCGAGTTTTAGTAGTCAAGTCAAGCTAATTAGCTAAAGTTTAACCTTATTGAACTTGACGCGTCTCGGTTACATTGTTATATACAAGCACCGGTTTAGTTTTCAACATTTTTAAATACTTGAATGACGAGTCATTGTAAATTTTGTGTCAGACTTAAACTGAATACGGAGTATTTGATTTGCTAAACAATATATCTAAAAGATATTCCTGTCACATAAATCCATTAATTCAATGCATATCTACCTTTTCTTTCACCAAATTGCCACTGATATAATTATCCCTTGAAATTCGCATATGACACGTTAAGTCGTTAATACCTTTCGTACAAAATTACGGAGTATTGTTTAATCAGTTTTGCAAAAGTATCTTATAAGATCACATCTTTTATATAATAAAACAAAACCTCTGTTGGGAATTTTTCATTTAAAAAAATGGAACCATTCCTTTTTTAGTAATTTTTTTATTATGATTTTAATTATAATTTTTTATTATTAAAGATAATCATTTTAAAAGTTTAATCCTATCGTTAGTTGCATCTTATCTTTATCTTTTGTGTTTATCTTCTACTTATGTAGTATATCAACAAAACAAATTTATTATAATTTTTTATTATTAAAGATAATCATTTAAAAAGTTTAATCATATCGTTAGTTGCATCTTATCTTTATCTTTTGTGTTTATCTTCTACTTATGTAGTGTATCAACAAAACAAATTTAAAGATTAAATTATTTTTTTTAATAAATAGCAATACGATTGAACAAATAGCAATACGATGGAGTGTTTATATGCATTCGTTAAAAAACTCGTGTTTGGCATAATAAGAAAAAGCGTTGCTAAATATTCATACGATATTTTCCTACTTATCACCTTACTACACAAAATTTTGTCATGTGTTATTCACTATTTATCTCTTTTAACTTTCATGACTTACATGGACGGAGGATTTAAGAGGCATGGATAGAGCTGGCATAACAGGTTACACGAACCTGTTAAGACACGAACCTGTTAAGACACGAACCTGTTAAGGTCAAACACGAACACGACCTGTTAACTAATCGTGTCATTTTTCTCGAACACGAACACGACACGAAAATAAACAGGTGCACCTGTTAAGACCTGTTAAGAACCTGTTAACATTCATATGACCAAATCGCATGATACAAGAACCTGTTAACATGCATATGACCTGTTAAGAACCTGTTAAGAACCTGAACCTGTTAAGAACCTGAACCTGAACCTGTTAAGAACCTGAAACATACAATTTCAAAGAGCTGCACTTGAAGATGCAAAAGTTCATACATAATGCAAAAGTTCATACAATTTCAAAGACCCACAGAACATGAAACATACATCACAAATCTTAAGTCTTAAGTCTTAACTAATACATAATGATAATAAATTAATAATCCTTAACAATGCGAAGTGGGATTGTTGACATTAAATCTTTCAGCGAGCTCTTCAATTCTGACCCTTTACTCGTATCCTCAATTTTAAACCTGAAAAGTCAAAAGAGTAAATATTAGAAACACAGAAGTGGGCCGCTGTAAATAAGGCTTTTCTAAACACTCTAAACTGCTTTTATACTTAAAAGAAACAGATACATAGAAAAGTAAGCACCTGATTAAGTGAGTCGGGATTGTTGACTGAGTTTGAAGCACCTGATTCAGGACCACCATCAAGCGACATCGACATTATATCTTCAGCGAGCTCTTCAAGAGGAACTTCATTTGAACCTGCAAACAACCAATCTTTTGTGCAAATAAGGGCCTCAAGAGTTTCTTTACTAAGTGAACTTCGATGTTGATCTAATACTCTTCCGCTAGCACTAAATGTAGATTCCGATGCAACAGTAGATATTGGAATTGTCAAAAAGTCTCGAGCCATCCTAGCAAGTACGGGATATCTAAACTCATTGGATTTCCAGAAAGCCAACACATCTAGTTCCAATGTCCTTTCCATTCTTGGCTCCTCCAAATACAATTGCAATTCTGACTTTTTGTTGGTTGCAGATTCATTGCTTTGAAACTCATCAAAATCCTATAAAGTAATAATACAAAATTAGTAATTCAATTCACTTTGAAAATGGTAATACGATACAATATAGTAAAAATTTGATTAGAACAAAACATATATATAAAATTACTTACCAAAAGTTTTGCTCTAATAGAAGATAGATGCCTTGTATCATCACTTGTTTCTTCACCAACTTTACGAACACTTGAAGTAGTTGCATGATTTGAAGTTGTAAAGGAAACATGACAAGCATATTCATCAAAAGTGGTCTTCAATAACCCATCAACAACATCATATTGAGGGTTGCCCTCTCCATAAATCTTTTTGTAACTCCATTCAATAAAGTGCAACTTGTACCTTGGATCAAACACCACGGCTATGGCTAAAGTGAGATTAAAATCAGACCAATACTTTTGAAATTTGTCCATCATAGACGTCCCCATATCTTTCATATACTCATCACTTGAACTCATACTCTCATGCAAAGTAAGATAAGCCATAAAAACGTTGGGATAGTACAAGTTTGCAGTAGGATATTTGGATCCCGAGAAAAGGGTAGTCACATCATAAAACACTCCAAGGAAAACACAAATCCTTTCAATGATATCCCACTCGGAAGCAGTTGGACAACTCTTATAATTAGAATCACTTATGGCTAAATGGGCAAATGCCTTTCGGTAATAAATGGCACTATCAAGCATTAGGAAAGTAGAATTCCACCTAGTAGGACAATCTTGCCTTAACCCCTTTCTTGAACTTAAAGAAAGTAACTTAACACAATCTAAAAACTTTTGCTTCCTTACTTGTGAATGTGATCCTTTAACATATTTGACACTCTCTCTAACCTTGCAAACCGCTTGATCAATTTTTTGAAGCCCATCTTGCACAATCAAGTTTAAAATATGTGCACAACATCTCATATGAAAAAAACTACCCTCAGAAACAAGTGGTGATTTTGTATCTAGTTGCTCACGTAAAAGCTCAACAAAACGGTCATTAGAAGATGCATTATCCAAAGTTATACAAAATACCTTATTTTCTATGCCCCATTCTTCTAGAATCGAAAACACTTTTGCATTTAAAGCAACACCGGAATGAGGTGGTGGCATGAAAGAAAAAGATAAGACTCTCTTTTGCAAAACCCATTCCTTGTCAATAAAATGCACTGTAATCGCCAAATAACCATCGGTAGTAATAGAAGACCACAAATCCGAAGTTAAACATAACTTCCCCGGTGATTCCATAAGCATGCTTTTAATGTTTTCCTTTTCTTTCTTATACAATTTAAACACATCAGCTTTTAAAGTATTCCTAGTAATGACACTTGCTTCAGGTTGCAAGTATGTAAATACATCCCTAATACCCTTATAATCAACAAAAGACAAAGGCAATTCATGCTTAACAGTAGCAGTTACGAGCAAATCGCGAAAGATATTTTGATCAAATCTAGATGACCGTAATGCCATGTCACTATTAAATAGCATTTGACCAACATCATGATAATTTTTACCAATACATTTCTCCATGTGTCGCTTAAGATTACCCGTCCCTTGAATACTATCATACAGGAAATGAGTATTACACTTTTTGCACTTACATGGCACTTTGTTGCTGCCTTTTACTGCGCCTTTCTCATCTTTGTCAAAGAAATTCCATACAATAGATCGGTCCTTACGTTTTCTCTTGGCTCCTACTTCCTTTTCCACGGACTCGACCTCATCAGGTTGTGTAGATTCATTATTTTTTGGATCAATTTCAATACATTCAGAATCCATCTACAAGCAACAACAATACACAATAAGACAATGACTCGGAACCATAAGCTCAAAACTAACGAGTAAAAAATGTATTTTTATTTTTCTAGAATCCAAATCTACATTATATATTTTTATTTTTCTACAAAGGCCAACGCACAAAAAATGTATTGAGACTGAATATATATGTACAAGATACCAAATACCACAAATCCAAATCGCAAACGGCTCACTTATTTTCTACAAAGGCTAACTAAAGACGAATTCATACCAAATCGCAAATACCAAACTGTCCACAAATCCTAAATTTACTTAACTCTATCCAAATCGCAAATACCAAACTGTCCGCAAATACCAAAACGCAAATACCAAAACGCAAATACCAAAACGTAAACCAACTGTTGAAGGTTACCAAAGTATACTTTTTTCAATGCACTATACCTTGTAAACCAACTGACTCAAAACGTTAGTATTATCTTTGTAAACCAACTGTTGAAGGCAATAAACTAGCTAACACGAATACTGCAATAATTGATATTTGGCTAACTTGTATTATAAAAAACCACGTAACTCACATATATTACCTTTTCATGTCCAAAAATAAATTCACACTTAAACATATTAAGGCATAAGCCCATGACTCAACACGATAAATCCCATGACTCAACACGATAAATCCAAATCCAAATACCAAACGTTAGTATTATACTTTTGGGTGTGTTTGTACTATTTTCGTTTTGGGTTTACACACAGAAATAAATCCAAATCCACGAATTCAACACGATTTGCGTTTTGGGTGTGTTTGTACTATTTTCGTTTTGGGTTTACGAATTCAGTAGATGGGTTTGCCGGTTTGGGACTTTGGGTTTACGAATAAATCAACACGAATTAACAGAAATAAATCCAAATTCATTGTTAAGGATGAGAGATTGAGTGGCTTACTTGTGCTATTGTTGTCGAGTGTCGACGCTGCTGCAGTGGATGAGAGATTGAGAATCACGAATTCATTGTTAATTTGTGGATGAGAGATTGAGAGATGAGATTCACGATGTAGATGCAGTGGATGAGAGATGGATTGGAGGCGCAGGTGGAAATGTGGAATGGATAAGGAAAAATAGATTTAGTATTTTAGGGTTTTTAATTTAAGGATTATATTATTATATATATATTAATATATTATAATGTTAACAGGTCACTAACAGGTCTTAACAGGTCTGACCTGTTAAGACACGAAAATTAACAGGTCTTAACAGGTCTGACCTGTTAAGACACGAAACCTGTTAAGGTCAAACACGAAACCTATTAAGAACAGGTCGTGTCGTGTCGTGTTAACAGGTTTCGTGTCAAAATTGCCAGCCCTAGGCATGGAGGGGTTGTGGCCCACCAAAAGTTTGAGTTGTAAGTAGTAGTTATATGCTATATTTGTGAAACTTTGAGAAACATGAGACATATCATTTGGTTGATAGATTGATCCGTCTTATCTTGACACTTTCGGTTTCTACTGCTACACCGAGAGGGGATTTTCGGCAATGAAGATATGCAAGAATCGACTTCGCAATAGGATGTCAGATAAGTTTCTTGCAGACAGCTTGGTGGTTCACATCGAAAAAGATATCGCTGAAATGTTTGATTCAGCTTCTATAATTGATGAATTTAAAAACCTCAAAGGTCGTCGAGCTGATTTGTAATTTGCTTTTATCTTTATCGTTTATCTTATGTCTTTTTTCTTATGACTTTCTTTTTGTGTTATGGATGTTTTATACATTAGAAATTATATTTTGTGTTTTAATGATTTTGCCCCCCCCCCCCAAAAAAAAAAAAAAAAAACCCCAATTAATTTGTTCCAGCTCCATCCCTTATGACTTGTGTTAACACTTGTCATGATCTTAAATAAGAACTCAAGTTAAGAAGATTTAGGTGTTATTTGATTTCGATTTAAATGATTTTATTGAAAAAAAATTATATGTTTCATGCTTGTGGTTTACACAAAATCATACTTTTCACCTCTATTCAATTACACAAGTGATTCTTAATTGTCAAACTAGTTGCATTGATGATCCCTATTTTATAAAACTAGACGATTACCTGGGTATAACGGCGATGGTGTATATTAACGTTAATTTGTGTGTGTGCAAAATTTTTAATGTATATATGAGTGTGATGTAAGCGAGAAAGAAAAAAGTTAATGGTTTTTGTAATTAAATATTTAAATATTTAATACATTGCATTGCCTTTTATAAGTAAAGGTATTTTAGTATTACAATATTACCCATTTTCTAAAAGGAGTTGATTTGCACACTCAACTTTGTCATTAGGACACTCAATTGTACAGACAGTTAAAGTACATTGTGAACCTTGTACAAGTATCCAGGGAGTGTCCCAATCAAAAGTTAAAGTGTGTAAATCAATTCCCTTTTCTAAAATTTTAAATTTTAAGAAAAAAAAAAGTTTTTTAACTTTATATAATATAGATTGTGAATTTGTGATCATCCGTGTATAATTTATAATTTTCTTTATCACACATGCAATCCTTATCTTTATTAAAAGGACAATCTTTATTTATTTTATTATTTTCAAATTATGAACTAAAAATAAATAAATAAATAATAATAATAATAATAAATTGTCTGATGACTTATTTTTTTCTTGAGAAGTTTTTGTAAACCACGAAGACGTAACATATAATTTTTTTTCTTGAGAAATTCCGTAATTTTTTAAGTCATAAAAGGTTTGTTTGTTAGTGGCCTACTAGTTATAATGCCCGCGCACGCGCGGAGTTTTTTCTAAAATTTTTAATAACGTATTTTTATTTATTAAAAAATAAATAGCTTAATTTAAGTTTTTTATTTTCATTATGATTCTTAATTTTGTTTTATAATTATATTTGATGTACGTGGGAACTGAAAGTTAAATTTGAACTCATGACCTAATTCTCCTAAACCCTGGTTGACCGGTTAACTACATATAGCGATGGGTGATGATGTTGAGGCAATGCTCTAACACTATCATTGCAAACACGTTCACTCGATTACAACACTAAAGCTTAGCATAACTTCATCCCATAACCATGTCACCAGTTCCTAATCTATAAAATATCCAACCTTTTTTCAATTTAATCCGTAGGTCATTGATTTACTCATATTCTAAGTTCCTAACTCGATGATAACAAAACAAACACATTCACTCACCATTAAATCACAATCTAGCAAACACACCATCCTTATCTATGAATCTTTTCATTCTTATAGAACAACAATAAAATTATTCGACGAAAATCCAGTATTAAAATAAAAACCTAATTAAAAAATTAGTTTTCAAAACTAATAATGATGGGTCAAAAAAATTTGTATTTGCTGGGTGACATATGCAACACATAACCTTTATAAAAAAAACACAAATCTTAAACTTTGTAGAATTGTAGACAAACAGGCCATAACATACCAACAAAATTAACACACACGCACTAAAGCCTAACTTCTATCAAGAATCAAAATTATAAAATCCATAGATAATTAGGCATGCACATCTACAAAAATTGATAATTAGGAGGTGATGGAGATAACTCACCTTAGCAAAAATCAGTATGAATCGCATGATTGCAATATGTGGAGAGTGTGTTTTTTAATATTTGAATCGTTTGGCAAGAGTCCGTGTTTTTTTTAAATTACACTTATCACCTATAATCATCTACAAATAACATGAAGGCCCATGTGTATTTTCTATTTTTCTATACATATGAGTACAAAAACGCTTTTTAAAATTTTTTAAGCCAATTTAAGAAATAATTACTTTTAATTATTTTTCAAATCTGAAAAAAAAAATCAAATAAATAAAATATTACTTAATAAGGAATGATTTGATTTAAAAAGTCCCCACTAGAGGTTTTGTTTTATTATATAAAAGATTGCAGAAGCACGATTCAATATTAAATAATTTTAAAAATATTGATTTTATAATTAAGTCACTGATATTTACATAATTATCTTATTCAAACACTTATTTCCATATAAAATAAACAACAATTCTTTATTTATTTATCTACAAACAAACATATATCCAAAACCATATTAGACATAACTTAATCAAAGATAAAACCAAACATTCCCTTTAGCATTTTCTAATAAAAGAAAAGGTTAATGGCATGTAATAGCAACGTATTTTCTCATTTGTTTCATTATCAGATACGAACCTAAAAAATTACCATAATCACCATCCAACTCTTTGCTCCGTTAGTCCTTTTGGCATGTTGCAGCAACGTACTTTTTCATTTGTTTCATTATCATACGCTTTGACTAACGATCGTTTGTAATTAACTAAAAATATGTTTTCTTACGTTTTTATTCGTTTTCTTACGTTTTTATACGTTTTCCTACGTTTTTGTTTGTTTGCACCGTTAGTCCTTTTGACTAACGACCATTTGTAATTAACTCAAAAATATGCTTTTCTTACGTTTTTATATGTTTCCAAGCATTTTTGTTCGTTTTTAAACATATTTTTGAGTTAATTACAAACGGTCATTAGTCAAAAGGCAAACAAAAACGTAAAGAAAACAGGTGAAAACGTATAAAAACGGATAGAAACGTATGAAAACGTAAGAAAAACATATTTTTGAGTTAATTACAAACGGTCGTTAGTTAAAAGGACTAATGGTGCAAACAAAACGTATAATAATGAAACAAAATTTGAAAGTTGGATGGGTATTGTGGTATTTTTTTTGTTCGCATCTGATAATGGAACAAATGAAAAAGTATGTTGGTTTTATATGCCATTAAACACAAACAAAAAAAAAAAAAAAAAAAAAAAAAAAAAAAAAAAAAAAAAAAAAAAAAAAAAAATCTACTTCGGGCCAAGTAAAGTCAAAGACACTAGTCAAAATCCCAACACATTAAGAAAAAAAAAAAAGAAAAAAAAGTCCTATATAAATAAGCCCAAACACACATAACCCCCAAAAACCAAACCTAGGGTTTCACTCATTCTGATAACAATGTCGGCTTCATGTTCATCATCATCATCAAGAAAGAACAAGATGGTTTCCGTCATGACTTCAGACGGCGTGACGTTTGAGCTAGATGAGGAAGTGGCGATGCAGTCACTGGCAATCAAAAACATGATCGAAGACGGCTGTGCTGATGCCGTCATCCCTTTACCTAAAGTGAACAGCGACATCTTGTCAAAGGTTATTGAGTATTGTAAGAAACATGCTGAGTCTTCTAAGAAAACTGAACAGGCTGCTGAGGATGAGTTGAAAGAGTTTGATGCTGAGTTTTCTCGACCTGATCGCCCTGATATGTTTGACATCATTGAGGTTGATTTTATTTTATTACTATATTTTTTTTATATATAATTATTTGGCTGGTTTTTGGTGTGATGGGGGTGTTTGTTTTAAGCTTATTTTGGGCTTATGAGCTATATTTTTTTGGCTTATTTTGAAATTTAGGGGGTGTTTGTGAAGATTATGTTTTGGGCTTAGGGTTATTATATTTTATAAGTGGTTTATGGCTTATAAGCACATGTTTGATGTTTGTTTTAGCTTATTATAACTAATGGGTAAAATGACAAAAAAGTAGGGTATTACAGGGGTTGTTTGTTTAAGCTTATATGTGGGCTTATGAGCTTATTTGATTTTGGCTTATATTAAGCCTCAATTTTCCGGCTTATTTCGAGACTTGTGGCTTATATAAGTTTATCATATCATAATAAACTTATATAAGCCCACAAGTCTCAAAATAAGCCCAAAAATTGGGGCTTATGAAATATAAACCGAAAGATAAGTAAGCTCATAAGCCACATATGAGCTTAAACAAACACCCTCAGAGTACTTTTATATAACATCCTTTATAGTGAGCCAAGCCACACAATTAGGGCTTATGAAAAACCCCTCGTATAAGTTTATAAGCCCAACCACATATAAAGTTAGCTAAACACTTGATTAGGCTTATTTTTGTTATATAAGCTTATTTATGTATATAAGCTTGTTATATCATAATAAGTTTATGTTTGTTTTTGCTTTGATATTCTACTTATGATAGAAAAAATGAGTTCCAAAAATAGCTAGAAAAAAGAGTATGAAATATTAGCAGAAATGTGTGTTTGGATGTTTATGATAGAAAAGTGGAAAAAAACTTATGAGTTGTATAAGCCCATAAGCAAAAAGATGTGGCTTATCAAAAACGACCTTATATAAGCTAGTAAGCCTAAGCTTATCCAAATACTTCAATGGGCTTATTTTTGTTATATAAGTTCATAAGCCCTATATAAAAGCTAAAACAAACGCCCCCTAAAAACAAGTATTTAACCAATTCACAAAAGGAAAGTGTCATTTAACAAGGATTGTTCTAATTAGGGCATGCTTGGTAGGGGGTTATGGGGGTGAGGAATGGGTAAGATAATGAAAAAAGGTGCTTGGTAGAGTATAATGCAATGACCCATTACCCAATAGTGGGTAATTGGCCATTACCCAAATAAATTGGGGGGAATACTTTTCTTTCCCTTTCCCCACCATTATCATTGCCTTTCCCAAGTTTGAACCAAGCACGCCCTAAGTCATTCAAACAAATATTGTTATTGTGTACCATACTAATAAACAGTTAAACACCCACCCCTATTCCTTTAACAACAAACTTCAGAAGTCGGTAGACCGACTTCTCCCTTTTTCGTGCTAAGGACGCGTGAGTGGGTAGGAGGGTTCTAAGGAGGACGCATCTTTGGAGGTCACCAATGCGTGGGTGGCCTCCCTATTACACAGTCTTATAATAAAGAAGAAGGTTTAAGTGACTAAATTGAAACAAAACATAAACTTCATCACTCTCCGATGAATTTCACCCCTTACTAAAAGGTTAAATATAAATAAAAAATAAGTTATTGGTTTTGTTCTACCTGTAGACAATCGATCACTTTAGATTCTTGATACATTGTTCATCGTTTTTAGATTCTTGATACATTGTTATATTTGTTAGTGCATTGTAATATTGTTTATTTGTAACGTAGATTCGTTGGTTTTCTCCTGCATCTGTTAGTAGAGATGTGTCCGTCCTGGTTTGTGAATATTTTGCTAACTAATTTTTTTTTTTTTTTTTCCAAATTATTTTAGGCTACCAACTATCTTAACATGGAGAAGCTACAAGATTTGATGTGTCAATCGGTTGCGAACTGGATGAAAGGCAAGCCTCCTAAAGAAATTCGTAAGTATTTCAACATCACTAACGACTTCACTCCTGAAGAAGAGGCGGAGGTTCGTAAGGAGAACTACTGGGTATATGAGGGCATGGAGATGTAGGCTTTCGTAGTTTAGTTGTGATTCAGTCGAGTTTTAATTACAATCCATCAAAACATGACGATTATTGTATGTACTGGTCGAGGGATTTTTCCTTGATGATTTGGTGTTAACAAATGAGACGAAATCGACTGCTTGGGAGATGACTTCATGTTAGTATATTTTGTTTACCAATTTGTCTATTTGCATGTTTTCATTTTTTTATTGCAGATTTACACTACAAACATACTGTTTTATGTGGTTCAGCTCTTGAATACCCTTGCTAATTACGAAATTTAAATTCCCAGGCCAAAATTTTAGAGAAGCTACAAATTTCTTACTAAAATACTGTTAGTTTATACTCTGAGGCTCTGAGCTTTTACCATAATAAAGAGAATGCAATCTGAGTAAGAAGGGCTCATCAACACCTGTTTTGACTGTTCTAACCCATTAGAGGTGCGACTTGATACTAATTGACCCATTTCAAAAGCTTTGAAGTTGCAACTACTTTTACCTTTCCTGTATTGGTGAATTTAAACAGCTAGTGCGTTTCTCATTATGACGTCTTTCTACAGTCGTTAAGCTTATTTTGTTTGGTGTAATGTTGAGTTTTTTTTTGTGAGTTGAAAACAAAAGTGAGTCATCTATGTAAAACCTCTAACTTATCGAAAATTAAGTTTTATCTCACAACAACTCAACATTGTCTCTCATGTTCAAATAGAATATGAAAGGTTCTTAATTTTTATTTTTATTATTATTATTTAAGTAAGCTATTTAAATAAATAAATAAAACAAACTTTGAATAAATAAGGTCCCATAAGCATTAAAATTCAAACTTATTTCAAGTAGCTAATAAATAAACTCTAGCCTTATATCCAACATCAAATACCAGTAGTAGTTTTTTTTTTATTATTTTTTTTATTTTTATTTTTATTTTTTTTATTTATTTTTTTTCCCTTCAAAAGTTAAATTTGTAGCTTATACATGTTAAATGGCATCAAAGAAAATAAAATAAACATACAATATTATATAAGTTTATGTTATTAATTTTTAAGGGTGTTCAGTTTCTCTTTCTAAGAGACTTTACTATTGTGAAGCTATAGTTTTTAAAGTTTTGATAAGTTCGTCGTTAACTTTGCGTAAAAAGCTAATCTAATTCTAAAAACATAAGCTCATTTAAGCTCCACACCAAACACAAACGAACATTATACTTGAAACAAATGCTATTATGCTCATACTGATTATTTGTTATACTTAATATTTCACCATCTATTATTCACGTGGCCAACATCGTCTTGATTTGGAAAGATGCCCGATTTAAAATGGTTCGATTGAAACTCATACTTGTTTGTTGATTGTTCTTTGCACAAAAATATTTGGAATCTAATTTCCCAGTCGTGAGGTTGAGCCTGCAATCGGAACAAACTTATCAAGTGGGTTGATTATTTCGTTGGGCTTAAACCTTGTTTTGATGTTGTAATATCATCCATGATCCAACTGGTTAATTCAGCGCTATAGGAATGGGCTTTGATTTTACTTAAAACCAGCACTGGCGCAGCAAGAAGCCAAGCTCGCCACTGCACCCCTTGGTGCTTCCCCAATTCACTCACCATGGCTTACATCAAAAGTAAGAAAGTGTTTAATTTTTTGACCATTGCATTTGCAACTTAAAAAATATATAGAAAACACTAAAAACTAATACACTATTTTTACACAACTATTTTATACCCGAATTAAAATCTTTCACTTCCATTTCATAGATTCTAAAATACTGTAAACAATGAATCCGGATGAAGATGCATATCAATCTGATAATGATGAATGTGACGTTGTCTTTTTAACGAAAGCTTATGAATATCACAAATAGTTGAAACAACAAGAAGCTCAAACTTCATACTCGCGTAATTGGATAGAATGTGACTATTAAGTTGTTGAAGAATGTTCGATAGTCGACTATTTTGGTGATGATCTAAAATATTCAGAGTCCTATTATACACGTCGATATCACGAGCAGAAAACTATTTTTAAAAATAGTCGAAGGTATATCTACTTATGTTGTCGATCCTCTTCCCAAGCATTTTCAATTCTTTAAAGTCTGACTCAATTGTACAGGTCAAATGAGTCTTAGTGTTATTCTAAAATGCACTTTCGTTATACACGAATTGGCATATGGGACAATACCTGATGCATTTGATGAATATTTATAAATAGCTGAACATTATTTACGCGATTTTCCTTTTTTTTACTATGTGCATTATTGATTTGTACATGTCTTAGTTTTTAAGAAAAGCAGACTTTAATGAAATTCAAAATTATGCTACACATAAAAGGGTTCATGGGTTTCGGTGAATGCTTGAAAGCATTGATTGTGTAGCGGGTGCGAATAACGATCTTAACGTTTTAAATTATTCTACGTTATTCGTCGACCTTATTGATGACATCATCCATGTAGCTCCGTTTGAAGTAAATGGAGTTACATATGAAAAAGGGTAATACCTAGCTGACGGGATTTATCCACATTGAGCAACTTTTGTCAAATCATTTATGGTGGTCCGAGACGAAAAACATGAAATCTTTAAACAACAACAAGAAAGTGCAAGAAAGGATGTCGAATGAGCTTTTTGTTTCCTCCAAGGACATTAAGGAATGTTACAACAATCGGCACGTGCTTATAGTACATGTTGGGTCAGTTCAGCACCCACTTCCTCTGAACAGGATGTGAAGATAAAAGGGCAAATGTTTTAAAAAGGTATTATACTTGTCACCATTTGTTTTTCTGTGTAACGAACATTTTTTTTTCTTTTTTTGCTTATACGGGTACTTTTCTTTCAACTTCGGTCTTTTTGAGGTATTTTGTGACATTTTTGCCCCTCTCAGCTAATATATTTTTTTTTCGAAGGGCAAAAATATCACGAAGTACTTTAAGAAGGACGAATTCGAAAGAAAAGTACCGTTATAAGGAAAATTTTTTGTTCGATACCAGAAAAATAAATGGTGGCAAGTATGACACCTTTATAAAACATTTGCCGAATATAAAATAACCTAAGTAGAGAAACCGAAGACAACTTCAACTCACACAAGGAAGACACCAAAGACAAATTCTGTACAAGCTGAAGACAACTTCAGCTCAAAACAATAACACTAAAGATAACTTCAGTACAAGTTGAAGACAACCTCAGCTCACAACAACAACAACAACACTGAAGACAACCTCAGTACAGCAGCTGAAGACAACTTCAGCTCACAACAACAATGCTGAAGACAACTTCAACATAAGTAGCACATAAAGTTGAGCTCCTACTTCTTCTGAGTCTCTGAAGACCAAAAGATGTCTTCACTTCAAGAGTACTCATGCGGATCAACACATATTTGATGTTTGATTTAGCTTATTATAACTAACGAGCAAAATAACCCGCACGATGCTGCCGTGCGGCCGTTTTATTGCTATGTTTATGTTTAGTCGAAATATGTTGATACATTTTTACGTACGTTTTTTTAGATTCGTGTTGGAATCAATTTTTTCTGCTACTTTGTGTTTTTGTTGTTGTTTGGTTTGTTGTACCCT
The DNA here is from genome assembly GCA_014162995.1 of Artemisia annua. Lineage (NCBI taxonomy): Eukaryota > Viridiplantae > Streptophyta > Magnoliopsida > Asterales > Asteraceae > Artemisia > Artemisia annua. The sequence goes on from LBNU01023487.1 coordinate 42,781, forward strand.
GAATGTTTACCAATAATTGTCCATGATGGTTGCCATAAGTTCTTGAGCAGAGGAAGATTAACAATATACACTAACCAAATTTTGGTAATTAAAATTATAGTTTAAAAAGATACAGGTTTACATTGTCTCACAACTTCAATTCAATTACAATGTACAACATATTGACAGTTCACAGTAAAAGAGCTTGGTTGTACATTAATAAATTTTCAATACCTGCGTGATTATAATCAATTTGCAGCAAGCATAGCGTAACACCCTTTATAGCTGCACATGGGCAGAAAAAAGGTGCAACAGCCATAGCTCAGTCTCGGTAGCTTTTATTCGTCTTCCTTTATTGCCTTTACTCGGCTTTCTCCACTCCCGTCTCAGTCAGTGATAAAGGGTGTTAGGCTATGGTTGTTGCACCATTTTTCTTCGTCTTCCTTTATAACTCAGTCGGAGTTTCGAAGTAGACATACCTGGGAAAACTTAAACAGCTTATGGGAGAACAATTTTATGTAAATTCTCTCCCAATGCGTCAGCTGCAGCAGGAGAGTCTTTTCCCTCCCTTGTCAGCAGCCACACATCCTATAGCTATAGCTCCCTATTTAAAAGTTATAAAATAAAGTATGTCATCATCTTAATATGGACATCAAATAAAATCATACTTAATTGGATCTTTTCACATTGCTCATTTTATATGCTATCATATCAATTTTAATGACCAAACTTAGCAAAATCACTTCATCTTTGGTTTAATTTAAGAATTACTAAAAAGAAAAAAAGTAGAGAAAAGAAATTTACGTGAATGTATAAAAGGAATCCAAAACCAAGCCCGCTTCCGCTGGTTTTAGAGCTAAGTGCAGTCTTTGGTTGCCTGGTTGTCCTCTGTACATCTGCAAACATTAATATCATTTACAGCACGTAAAAAATTAGTGTGTGTGTGTGTGTGTGTGTCTATGCGCGGAAATAGATAACAACAACGTTTCAGAACTGAAATTGTGTGCATATGTGTATGTGTGTGACCGACAATAATAATTCAGAGTCAATATATGTATTAGACAAAGAATATAAAATAAAGTTTGAACAAGAAGTGCTGATGTCAGTGGAGCTGGGCGATACCCTTATATGATTCACACAAAACGGCTTGAGATGACACCTCATTAGGACATAAGTATGCCTAGATAGCCGTACCAAAATATACACATTCAGCGCATATGTTTTACGGGGATTTTTCTATTTTAGGTTGTTTTCAGGCTCATCAACTAAGGTAGATGCTGTGATTAATCATTAAAATTTCTTGAAGCCAACATGAGTCGTAAGTATTAGAGAGTGTTTGGAACTGCACTTTTATATTCGAAAATAGTATTTGGTAAAACCATTAGGAAACATATTACTATAGACAAAACGCGTGTAAAAGTCTGAACCTGCTTTCTATAAAGGCGGTTATGCAAAAGCATATTCTGTTTTAAACAATGCAAGCCCAAACACCCCCTTAATCTACGTTATGAAAATTCTCAGCAAGAGTCCATTGTCATGAATAACAGCTGCAAAATCAGTAAAATCCTAGTGTCATTTACCAGCCCTAAACAACCTGTAACAGTTTACGTCAGTAGTCCAAACAGGCCTTTGACAGTGACACCTATTCAGCACTCATGATCACACAGAGGCAAAAACATGAGTCAGGGGATGTTATGGGGTGTTGGGTATAACGCTCTAGACAAATGTGTTGTATCAGATTGCCTATTTCGATAAAGATAAAAACCAGATATTGGTCAGCATGCTATGAGGCTGAACCGGCAATTCCAAATTTTACAAACAAATAGGCGGATGATGGTATATCCAACCTCCCGCATAGTTTTGGTTCATCTTCGGGCACGTCCACCAATTCTTGAAACAGTAAACATATAAATAATGAATCAGAATTATTAGTCGGTTAATAAGCTACAAAATAAATATACAACCTAAGGCGCCTAATCTGTTATGATTTTTGGAAACATTTTTATAAAGATAGTCCGCAAGCATACCTGAAGTACATGATCGTGTCGATTATGTCCGCTTCATATTAGCTTCTCTAGTATTAGGAACAATAGGATCTTAATAATGTCATGACAGATTATCCATTGAGCACCACCCGTGCTTCCTGTGTTGCCGTTGTCACTTGCTAAACCGACTTATATGGTGCAGACTGCGCGCCCTGAGGCAGTTGATGATCACGATGAACTCTTCCTTGGAGATGGATTTGCAGGCATAATATAGCGTTTGTTGCAATCTCAGTGCACAAATAGGTGGTACCAAACTGACCCTGACCAACTTTTGACACAATGTGTAGACATTAGCCTGCGATTTATTTGGAATAGTACTAACCCAATACCCATCCTGTTTCAACTCATCTCCCAATCTATACGCAGCTTTTAGAGTCAAAATATCCCTTGTAGCGATACTATACTTTTCCGTCTGCATCAAATAATTCCCTGCCAATTTCAGCTCACCTGTACTCGTACCTGCAAATGTTCGACAAATAACATTAGATTGGATCAATAATGGAATACAATATGAATCGTGCGCCATCATATTAAACTAACTATCAAAAGAAAATTTAATATATCGCGTTGTTGGTACATAATCTTGACAAAAGACTAAGGATAAAGCAACTCACTTTGTTGTAGCCGTCATTGTTGGGCATGTTGTAACACCCCGCCTTATAGACCACAATATTTTCCGCTTTGCCCGAGGGCTCACGGCTTTGCTTTTGTGGCCCTCATGTGAAGACTTCCCGGCAGGTCACCCATGCCAGTACTACCCTCACATGAGCACGCTTAACCGTATGGGCGATTAGCCGTTAGACCACAAAACGCGTTGTTGTCATATAAGGCGAATGTTAACATATGTCCCAACATCACTCCAAGTCACGGCCAATGTGGGATTTGCATAGGGTATTACACATGTTGATGAAGTGTAGAAGTCATTCAGCGTGCCATAAAGGAGGTTCGCTTGGTTAAAGAATTCTACAGCTGCAGAAACAAATATGCGCACAGTCACATATAATTCAGCGATAAGATACTAAAAGTCAACAACATTAATTGAGATAACCAGCTGGTCCAAGCATTCCATCAACAATCCAATCAGGCTCGGTCAGCCCACTTTCGATAACACGTACCCTGCGTCCATCCTACAGTCCAAAGCATTACCATATAAGTTTTTTTCACCACATGAGATCTACATCTCTGACTCTGAAACCAAACACCTCTTAATTTCACTTTTCATTTTATGGACAAAAACGCCATAAACACAAAAATGAAAAAATTAACCTTATCGAAACCAAAAGCACAACCTTTATCGCACATAGAAACCGTATCAAACATAAACAGAGTCAGGTAACATAAAAACAAACAAAACCCACAAACTTTAAGACACCAATTCATATAATTAGCAGAAAGCTCAAAACCCTAACCCAACTAACCCTAATTCAGGCGATTATAAATCTTTTAATCAAATACTTAAAAAACCCATTAAACAAAATACATAGATAATTTAAGCAAGTGATTACTGATAACCATACATAACCAACACCACTGTTAAATCACCTTGTTTTTTCTAGACATGAGTGAATCGATTATTGAGTCCCATCCAAAAGCCGTTGATGCTGGAGATCTGACTTGATTCACGCATGTTTAGACTTTTTTACAAACTTAATATTAAAAGAAAATTTATAAAAAGGAAAATTATTTTTTTGATTTTTTAATTATTTAATATTAATTATTGATTAAAAACTATTTAATTACTTATTTAAACTAATTTAAATTACTTAAAATACTAAAATGACTTAGATAATTATGAAATTTTTTATAAAACTAATTAACCATCACAGGAATCCTAAAAAATTATAAAAAGTTTATAAAACTTATAAATAAACTATTTTAGAAATTATTTACTTATTATTAATTAAAAGCTAATTAAACTAAATTAATTAATAAAAATAAAAACTTAACAGTAATAATTATGAAACTTTTTCTAAAAATACTTTATAATTAATAAGAGCTAGAAAAAATTTAAAAAGATGCACTTGCCTATAAATAAGCAGCAATGGATTTTATTTTTGATTTTTTAATTTAAACTAATTAAACTAATATTAATTATTACAAATACTAAATGAAAAGAGATAATTATGAAAAAATTCTACACAAATACTTTAAGATAACATGAACCTAGGAAAAATATAAAAAATGGAAAGTGCTTTTTGAAAAAGCAGAAAAAGAAGCCAAATGGCTTAAATAGAAGCTATCACTTTTTTTATATTGATAATTTTCTGATTTTTCTTTTACAAAACTATTTTACTACTGAAAATAAGCAACTTTTGTAAAAACAACTTTTATGGAACTCAAAAATAAGTAGTATAGGATCTTAATTTTCTTAACAGTTGAGATTTGAAGTCTAAAATGGATTTTTGAGTTGAACATGCTATTAAACAAGCTACACAGTGAACACCTAAGGTAAAATAAGCTACAATCAACCTAAATATACTGGAAATGAGCTAGAACAAGCAAAAGATCACACTAATAAGCTATAATAAGCAAATAAGCAAACATCAAAAACTGAGAACAAATGCAGTCCAAAAAGGGCAACTGCGGGCCTATGTGGGGCCCACAGGAATGATTAGGGGTCCAAAATAAGAGGTGATCCAAATCTCGCTAGGAAGGCTTCTAAATAAGCCAAGGGTCAAGTCCTGGGGTCCACTGATAAGCTTGGAATGAGCTTGTGAAATTGGCTCTTCACACTGATGACTCAGTGTAAAGGTTTTAGTGGTGGTGACTTGTAAGTCAAAAATAAGCACTCAAATAAGCACACAATTAAAACATAAGCACATCCCTAAGTAGCTGGTACAATGGGCTATCCAAAACAACAAATGACTTTACCTAAGGTCTACTAATGAACACTCTGCAAGCTTATAAAAATGGCTTGAAAGCCTGCCAACCCTTGGTGCAGGGGAGAAAAATGGTTACACAGTCAACTTTGAATGAGCTTTTCAATAAGCAAATAAGTTCCAAATCCAAATTTTCTTTTTGAGGCAGACACACAAACAACCAAGTAACACAAAACAACAAGAGTTTTCTATTTCCAATCTATATTGAACCCTGTGCATGTTCTAGAAGATCTGTCCATTTTAACAGTTATGGTTTTTGACTTTTTGAGATTTTTACCTACGTTGACTTTTATTAGTTTCTAAAGATCCTAAGTGACTGAAAAGGTTATATTAAGCCAAAATGAAACTAAAATAAGCTAACTTAACTGATTATGCAACTTAAGACATGATATGCATACCTAAATCCCACACAGTGAGTGAAAATGAAGAATAGATAGGTGATTTTGACTTTCTTGCTAATAACCTACTGAGTTTATGTTTTAACTAGTCTAATATTACCTAATGTGAGTTGACTAGACCTAAAACTTCCACTGAAACAATGTTAAACCCCATGGGATGTCCTGAACCAAACACTCCTTTTAAAACACTGATTCTTGATTTTTTTAAAACAAATGGATGTTTGATATTATGAAACTGATTCACAACAACTTAATATGATATATTAAGCTAAATCAAGCACAAAAACACAAATTTAAACCACAAATTCCTAAGATCTTATATTATGCTAATGAGGCAGTGAAACTAAGATTTATAAGCACAATGAGATCTAATAAGCTAATACACAATATTAAGCACTAATATGACTTAAATACACCTAAGAAGCAGAAAGGACCATAAATAAGCAGAGAATAAGTAGTTGTACAGTAAAATGAGAAAATTGCGTAATAAGCTTATCAATGCCTTCCTGCTTAAAACTAAGAAACCAAGGAACCAAAACCTGTCCTAATGTCTCCCCTGAGACTCTAAACCACTGCCATCCCAAATTTACAGTGCTCCAGCAATCTTCTTCTCTTCTTCACTGATTTTTTATTTTTCAAGTATTTTTCTTATTTTTTTTTTGTATTTTTGAGTTTTTTGAGTACAACTGGTTTTTAATAGTTCTAATAGCTTGCACAAGCTATATAAGGAGCTTATATGAGCTTATGAGTCCAAACAACACTGCTAACAACATTAAGATACTATTGAGATTTTGAGTAAAATTATGCATAAACTGAAAAAGTATTGAGAGACTGAAATTAAAGCTTGAAATAGATTTAATTTATACTAAAAACACTGATAATACAACTTGAAAGCTTAAAATTACACTGGAATTTAAGAAAATGTTAAGTCTACATACATTATACTAAATTAACTACACACAGTCTTCTTTCCTTCTTCTTCCTTTTATAGGTGACTTTTAGGGTTCCTTGTCTTGAAATAGATTTAATTTATACTGAAAACACTGATAATACAACTTGAAAGCTTAAAATTACACTGGAATTTAAGAAAATGTTAAGCCTACATACATTATACTAAATTAACTACACACAGTCTTCTTTCCTTCTTCTTCCTTTTATAGGTGACTTTTAGGGTTCCTTGTGCCTCTTTGATCATTTCCCATCACTCATATGAGCCCTTAGATGTGTAGAATTCAATCTTGGCCCTTAAATGATTTTGGCGCCAAAAATGTTATATAGCCAATTGGCTCTGTGAGGGGAAGGCTAGGGGTTATAGGGGTGGTGGAGGTGATGGTTTGGGTGGTGGACATGATGGGTAGTAGCAGGTAGTCAAGTGGGGGAGAATACCATGGGTGGTATTGCAGGTGGAAGAGTGGTTTTGGGGGAAGGAAGGGACGATATTTGACTTTTTGACCGAGGGGGTGAATAAACGGGTTAAGGGTTTTGGGCTTGGTGAGAGTTGGGCCAAGGGGTAGGGATTGGGTTGGTTTGCTTGTTTGGGTTAAATAGAAACAAAGGGTCCGTTTGTTTTGTAAGTTAAATAGGACAAGGACCAATTATGTAATTTTTTGAAAATGAAGGGCCTGTTTTGCTAATCTCCCAAACTCACTTCAAGGGACTTTTCTTGCCAAGTTTGAATAATATAAGGACCCTTGTAGAATATTTTCCAAATTTTAATTCCAGGGACCATTTTTGCCATTTCTGCAAAGTTGAGTGGCCAAAGTGTAAATTGTGCAAACTTTTGCTCCAAGGACTATTTCTGGCATTCTGTGATTCCACAAGGTGTGTTTTGACAATCTGAGCTCAAAAGTGGTAATTTGCTTCCCCGGCTTTGGCTTTTGACATGTTTTCAAAACTCGTGCTCGTTTTTGTCCTTTTTGACCTGATTTATGTCAATTTCTGAAATATCCATTCCTGCACGATCACAAACAAAAAAACACAATATCTTTGGCATTTATGGTTAGTTTGTGTTTGTTTTGGTCTTAATGTGACCAGAAAAAGGTGTGTGAATAAGCACACACCAATTTGTATTGTTGTCAGTTAGGTCATCGATTTTCAGGATGAAATTAGTGTCTCTGTGTTTTGCTGAAGGTATTTTAATTTTTGGGTTTTCATCATATGGAGAAAAAGAATGGGGGAGGTCTGGAATTTTCTAGCATGTATTATTAGTTTGGGAAGGCAGGTAGGTTCATAGGTCTGCTGTGTGTTGAAAAATTTACCACGTTTAGTGTATTAGAAGGGTGTTTAACACCCTTAATGCGTGAACAGTTTAGGCCTTCAAGTTTTTCAACCAATGGGCTGCTGCCAAGCCCACCGGGTAGCACTGTTGGGTCAATAAAGTTGCCTAATGACACCTTTAATCACGAAATGCAACCAATAGCAACCAAGTTCCAACCTTAACAAAAAAAAAATTTGCAACATAGTTAATGTCACATCACATTTCCTTGTTAGTATATAGTATAATGAGGTAAAATGACAAAAAAGTTGGATATTAGAGTATTTTTATATGACATCCCTTATATAATCCCACCCTCCTCAAATGAGCCAAGCTGCAGATTTTGGGCTTATAAAAAACTCCTCGTATAAGTTTATAAGACTAACCACATATAAGCTTAGCCAAACACTTGATTAGGCTTGTTTTTGTTATATAAGCTTATTTACGTATATAAGCTTGTTATATTATAATAAGCTTCTACTTGTTTTTGCTTTGATATTCTACTTATGAAAAAAAAAGGAAAAAAAAAGAAAAAGAAAAAGATAAAAAGCTTATGAAATATTAGCGGAAATGCTTGTTTGGATGCTTATGATAGAAAGGTGAAAAAAAACTTAAAAAGTTATATAAGCCCATAAGCAACAAAGATGTGGCTTATCAAAAACCACCTTATATAAGCTAGTAAGCCTAAGCTTATCCAAATAATTCAATGGGCTTATTTTTGTTATATAAGCTCATAAGCCCTATATAAAAGCTAAAACAAACACACCCTGAAAACAAGTATTTAACCAATTCACATAAAAAAATGTCATGTAACAATGAGTGTTCGAATTAAGTCTTCAAACCATGTATCAATTATAAAACTATCAAGTTTAAATATTGTTATTGAAAAACAATTGTGATTTAATAAACATGTTGTCCATTAACACTACGAGTACGCAGCGGATAACGATCTAGTTTGGCATATATTGATTAACACACAAATAAACATGAAAAGTAAATAGAAAACTAACCCTCGTAGTCACCCGCAAATGAAACAAATAGTGATTAAGATACCACCTCTATGGTTGCTCACACAAACACGTCAACCAAGTACGTTAGGAATGGTAGCCTAACTCCACGTATGCCCAAACACCAAGTGTAATAGCCCGAAAATGGGACAAAAGCAAAACAACCCAAAAACTAGTTCTGTCTGATATCTTTCTTCTGTCCAAGAACCAAATCCTTTGTTGTCCAATATCGGACAAAACTACGTTTCTGTTTTGTCTGATACCGCATAGAAAGGGCGTTTTAGTGTTTTCTTCCAATTTTCACTTCTTGACAAGTTTGTAAACCATAACCTAAACCTTTTTAGAAGTGTGGGATCGAATCACACCTACTAGAACACGTTGGATTGATTAGAATGCAAGTGAAAGGTTGTATGAATGAATTCGAAGCTTATAAACCCTAGAATAGGTTTATAAATTCAATAGCGATGGAGATGGCAGGAGTTGTGTGTTTTGTGGTGATGTTGGTCGTCCAAAATGAGCTAGGGTGAGGGGTTTAAATAGCCTCCAAGCCATACTCATGATAAGACTCAAAACCCACTTGTGATAAGGCTAAAACTCTTCAAGTTTAAGTCTTATCACAACTCCTCCATCTTCTTATCTCCAAGAATGAACCTAGACACTTTAGAACTCTTCTAGATCCTTCCAATGGCTGGAAATAACATTAGGACAATCATAATATCTTGTCTTGGTCATTTCTTGTCTTAAGGTTTACAAATAGAAGCTTACGTGAAGTATTAACGCACTCTATGTGTTTTAACGTGTGTGCCCCCAATAGGCTCACACATTTCTAGTTGTATATTGCTAATCTAACTTCCATATTCCAACAAAAACTTGCATTGATTCATTGTACCATACTAATAAACACCCACCCTTTATTTCATTAAAAATTTTACACAATCAAACATTATTGAAACATTGAGTGATAGACCGGGTGGAGTAGTGACCCAACATCACCACTGTCAACTTAGCGCCACATCACCTTTTCACTACACCATCAACATCACCAACAACAACGTGTAATGAGACCACCAACATCAACACCTAAACATACCCACTTATATACAGATATACCCCACAAAACTAACATCACAACTCACACACACACAACAACCAACTTCAAAAGTCGGTAGACCGACTTCTCCCTTTCTCGAGCCAAGGACGCGTGTGTAGGAGGGTTCTATGGAGCATCTTTGGAGGTCACTAATGTGTGGGTGACCTCCCTATTACACATAGTCTTATAATAAAGAAGAAGGATCAAGTGACTATATTGAAACAAAACATAAACTTCGTCACTCTCTGATGAATTTCACCCCTTACTAAAAGGTACAATATAAATAAAGAAATGAGCTATTGGTTCTGTTTTACTTGTAGACAATCCATCACGAAAAAAGTAGCTTTGGTGGATTTTATGTATCTATCTACTGCATGATCGTAAATCATTTTTAGATTCTTGATACATTGTTATATCTGTTAGTGCACTGTAATATTGTTTATTTGTAACAGTCGACTCGTTGGTTTTGTCCTGCATCTGTTAGTACTTAGTAGAGATGTGTCCTGGTAATTTGTGAATATTTTGCTAACTAGTTTTGTTTTTTTCAAATTTTAGGCTACCAAGTACCCAACTATCATAATGTTGATACAAAAGTTGGGCGTTCCTTGTTTGGGTTCCTTTCCTCGTATCAATTGGTTGATATTGCTTGAGACATGCGCACTAAGAAAGTAACAGACACCGTTAGGCTTATCGAGGGATTGTCTCCCCCGATTATCCTCCGGAGTGAGAGTAAGTAATCGTGTTTTAGGGTTGTGAGTATTTAGGGTTTGTAAGTCGTACCTTTGNTCGCGTAGCTTGTACGCTCCATTTCCAAGTGCTTCAATGACCTCATAAGGTCCTTCCCACTTTGGTCCTAGCTTTCCAGTGTCTTTTGCGCGGCTTGAGTCGTTTTCGCGGTAGACGAAGTCACCTGGCCTAAATGAAGTGTTGCGCACTTTGGCGTCATAGTACCCTTTCATTCTTGACTTGGCTTTCTCTTCGCGTATTGCTGCGCGTTCACGTCTCTCTTCCAATAGATCTAAGTCTATTCGCCGCTCATCGTCATTGGTGGCAGTATTAACTTCCGTAGTACGGATAGTTGGCATTCCAATTTCAGCAGGTATGACAGCTTCTGTTCCATAGACCAAGGAGAAGGGAGTGTCTCCGTTGCTGACCTTGATGGTTGTTCGGTGCGCCCAGAGAACATGTGATAGTTCTTCTACCCATCTTCCTTTGTGTCTGTCCAGACGCGCTTTGATTCCTTCGCTCAGGCTTCTGTTCGCGCGTTCAACTAGACCATTTGTTTGTGGGTGAGTTACTGACGCGAAGTGTTGCGTGATGTTCAGCTGTTCGCACCAATCTTTGAACGGATTATCACGGAATTGTTTTCCATTATCTGAGATGATTTCACCGGGTAGTCCAAAGCGACATAATATGTTATCCCATACAAATCGCTTAACTTGGTTGCCCATGATTGTCGCCACTGCTTTCGCTTCGATCCACTTTGTAAAGTAGTCGATTGCTACGATGAGGTATTTCAATCCTCCTGCGGCAACAGGGAAGGGTCCAGCAATGTCTATACCCCATTTGTAGAAAGGCCATGGCGCCGTTATTGGTGTAAGTTCATGCTGTGGTCGGCGTGGGATTGGTCTGTGAACTTGGCAGTCGCTGCACTTGCGTACCAAGTCTCGTGCATCTCTGTGCATTGTGGGCCAGTAGTATCCTGACCTTAGTGCTCGCGCCACAACAGACCGTGGTCCTGAGTGCATGCTGCATGAACCAGCGTGGATCTCTCGGAGTACCTAATCCGCTTGGAGGTGTCCTACACACCTGAGCCATGGTTGCAAGAATGAGCGCCTATATAAGACACCATCTCTGAGTTCGAACCGATGCGCTGTGCGCCGTATTCGTCGAGCTTCCGTTTTTTCATAGGGTAATATGCCTTTGCTGATGAAGTCCACGATAGGGGTCATCCATGTAGGGCCCTCTTCTTCTATGACCGTGGACACTTCAATCTCGGAAATTGACTTGTCCTTTAGGATTTCTACCAATACCTGTTTGGACAGATGTGCGAAGCTTGTAGACGCAATCTTACTCAATGCGTCTGCTTTCTTGTTTTCCCCTCTAGGAACTTGCTTGATTGTGAATCTGTCAAATCCTTGGATTAAGGATTTTGTCTTTTCAAGGTATTGGATCATGTTTTCCTCCTTAGCTTCGTATTCCCCGGATACTTGATTGGCCACTAAACGGGAATCTACATTTGCTTCTAGGTTGCGTACACCCATTCGTGTTGCAATTCGTAGTCCAGCGATTAGGGCTTCATATTCTGCCTCGTTGTTCGTGG
>LBNU01023487.1:54895-77261 GCA_014162995.1 Artemisia annua
TTTTTACCAGCGTGGGTATGAATTAGTGCATGCACGCCATGTAGGCTAAAGGTAACGTGACCAACGCATTGAAATATAAACAGTATTTAAATAAAAATGTAAAGAGATTTGTCGCGGAGTTAGCTAGAAACCGCGAACGTTTTATTAATACTTGCAAGTTTATAAAAAGAGAAAATACTTATCTAGATAGAAAAAAGAAAAGAGTACATGGATCTTTATTGGGAACTTTCTAAAGTGCGTGAGTGTCCATGTTGGGCCGTAGCCTATTTTAAAGATAACATCGTTTAAGGTTGCGAACGTTCCACGTTTGTTCTAGTTCCTGGCCATCTTTATCGCGTAGCTTGTACGCTCCATTTCCAAGTGCTTCAATGACCTCATAAGGTCCTTCCCACTTTGGTCCTAGCTTTCCAGTGTCTTCTGAGCGGCTTGAGTCATTTTCGCGGTAGACGAAGTCACCTGGCCTAAATGAAGTGCTGCGCACTTTGGCGTCATAGTACCCTTTCATTCTTGACTTGGCTTTCTCTTCGCGTATTGCTGCGCGTTCACGTCTCTCTTCCAGTAGATCTAAGTCTATTCGCCGCTCATCGTCATTGGTGGCAGTATTAACCTCCGCAGTACGGATAGTTGGCATTCCAATTTCAGAAGGTATGACAGCTTTTGTTCCATAGACCAAGGAGAAGGGAGTGTCTCCGTTGCTGACCTTGATGGTTGTTCGGTGCGCCCAGAGAACATGTGATAGTTCTTCTACCCATCTTCCTTTGTGTCTGTCCAGACGCGCTTTGATTCCTTCGCCCAGGCTTCTGTTCGCGCGTTCAACTAGACCATTTGTTTGTGGGTGAGTTACTGACGCGAAGTGTTGCGTGATGTTCAGCTGTTCGCACCAATCTTTGAACGGATTATCACGGAATTGTTTTCCGTTATCTGAGATAATTTCACCGGGTAGTCCAAAGCGACATAATATGTTATCCCATACAAATCGCTTAACTTGGTTGCCCGTGATTGTCGCCACTGCTTTCGCTTCGATCCACTTTGTAAAGTAGTCGATTGCTACGATGAGGTATTTCAATCCTCCTGCGGCAACAGGGAAGGGTCCGGCAATGTCTATACCCCATTTGTAGAAAGGCCATGGCGCCGTTATCGGTGTAAGTTCATGTTGTGGTCGGCGTGGGATTGGTCTGTGAACTTGGCAATCGCTGCACTTGCGTACCAAGTCACGTGCATCTCGGTGCATTGTGGGCCAGTAGTATCCTGACCTTAGTGCTCGTGCCACAACAGACCGTGGTCCTGAGTGCATGCTGCATGAACCAGCGTGGATCTCTCGGAGTACGTAATCCGCTTGGAGGGGTCCTACACACCTGAGCCATGGTTGCAAGAATGAGCGTCTATATAAGACACCATCTCTGAGTTCGAACCTATGCGCTGTGCGCCGTATTCGTCGAGCTTCCGTTTTCTCATGGGGTAATATGCCTTTGCTGATGAAGTCCACGATAGGGGTCATCCATGTAGGGCCCTCTTCTTCTATGACCGTGGACACTTCAATCTCGGAAATTGATTTGTCCTTTAGGATTTCTACCAATACCTGTTTTGACAGATGTGCGAAGCTTGTAGACGCAATCTTACTCAATGCGTCTGCTTTCTTGTTTTCCCCTCTAGGAACTTGCTTGATTGTGAATCTGTCAAATCCTTGGATTAAGGATTTTGTCTTTTCAAGGTATTGGATCATGTTTTCCTCCTTAGCTTCGTATTCCCCGGACACTTGATTGGCCACTAAACGGGAATCTACATTTGCTTCTAGGTTGCGTACACCCATTCGTGTTGCAATTCGTAGTCCAGCGATTAGGGCTTCATATTCTGCCTCGTTGTTCATGGCAGTGAATTCAAAGCGCAGGGCATATGTGAACTCCATTCCTTCTGGATTAGTGAGAATGAGGCCTGCGCCTGAGCCATCAACGCATGACGATCCGTCCGTAAACAGGATCCATGGTTCTTGTAACTCCGCCTTGGGTGGTTGAGTTATATCCTCGCTATCTGGCTTTTCAATAATGAAATCCGCGAGTATCTGCCCTTTGACTGCGGTGCGTGGTCTATAGGAGATGTTGTGCTCTCCTAGCAGTACACTTCACTTCTGCAATCGCCCTGACGTGTCAGGTTTGGAGATTACTTGCTTGATGGGTTGGTCTGTGATTACCGTGATAGGGTGCGCTTGAAAGTATCTGCGCAGCCTCTTGGCTGCAAATACTAGCGCTAGGACTAGCTTTTCCATCGGGCTGTAGTTAATATCCGTCTTTTTGAGCGCCTTGCTTACGAAGTACACATGAGTTTGTACTGCGTTTCTGTCTGTCAACAGTACTGCGCTGACGGCCTCGTGAGTTGCAGATAAGTACATTATCAACTCTTCCCCTGGTCGAGGTGCGACTAGTTTGGGGAGCGCCGCTATTGTTTGTTTAAGCTGTTGAAATGCCTCCTCCGCTTCGGTAGTCCAGCGAAAGTCACTCTTTTTTGTGCACTTCTTGAGTGTCTTAAATAACGGTAATGACTTATCCGCTGACTTAGATAGGAATCTGTTCAGGCCGGCTAATTTTCCGTTCAGGGATTGTACTTCCTTGAGTGTTCGTGGCGAAGGGAGTTGTATGATCGCTTCAGTCTTTTCAGGGCATGGCTTAATGCCATCAGGTTCTATTAAGTATCCCAAGAATATGCCTTCTGTAGCGCCAAAGGTGCATTTCTTAGGATTTAGCTTCATGTTGATCCGTCGTAGTGTTTTGAATGTTTCTTCAATGTCACGCACTACTTCGTCTTCGGTATGGCTTTTTATGACCAAGTCATCAACATATACTTCCAGGTTTCGACCCACTTGTTTTTCGAATGCATTATCTACCAATCGCTGGTAGGTGGCTCCTGCATTCTTCAACCCAAAAGGCATCTTTGTGTAACAAAAGACACCTTGACTTGTGTGGAAAGCTGTTTTTTCCTCGTCTTCCTTGGCCATTTGGATCTGGTGGTATCCTTTGTACGCGTCTAGGAAGCATTTAAAAGGATATCCACATAAGGATTCCACCTTCCAATCTATCTCAGGTAGCGGGTAGCAGTCCTGTGGGCATGCTTTGTTGAGGTCTGTGAAGTCCACACATATTCTCCAGCTGCCGTCGCTCTTCTTTACCATGACTGGGTTAGACAACCAATCGTGGTAATATACCTCTCGCATAATGCCTGCGTCCACAAGCTTATGTACTTCCTCCAGGATGGCTTTCGCGCGCTCTGGAGCTTGACCGCGCTTCTTTTGCCTTATCGGCGGGTATCCTTGTCGGATTTGTAGCTTGTGCTCTGAGATTGATCGAGGCACGCCGGTCATATGCTTTGGTTCCCACGCGAAAACATCTAGGTTTTTCTG
Organism: Artemisia annua; assembly: GCA_014162995.1. Lineage (NCBI taxonomy): Eukaryota > Viridiplantae > Streptophyta > Magnoliopsida > Asterales > Asteraceae > Artemisia > Artemisia annua. Next base: position 58,287 of record LBNU01023487.1, read on the forward strand.
TAGGAGCGCGCACACGGCTGCTTTCCCTTTTTCTGACAGCGAACCTCCCAACGATACCTGTTGTTCAGGATAGTCGGGGTGAATTGCTACTTTTAAGTTTGGTGCTTTGGGTGCGCCGTGTTCTTTAGCCGCTGTGGTTTCGCCTGTAACTGTGTTACATTCCTCAGGAGGCAGAGCGTGGTTGTAGAGAGTAACAATGCCGCCTTTTACTGGAAATTTCAGCATCCCGTGTGCTGTGGATGGCACTGCGCGGAGCGCTGATATTCCCGATCTTCCAATGATGCCATTGTATGGCGATGGAGATCTAATGACCATGAAGTTCATCCACGCCTTGGTGGAGTGCTCTTTATTGCCGACTTCTACGAGCATGCGTAGTTGTCCTATTGGCCATATCTTCTCTCCTGTGAAGCCTGTTAGAGATGTCGCAGCTGGAATTAGCTGATTTTGAATCTCTTGTTTTAGCCTTTTGAAACAATGTTCGTACATTATTTCAGCTGATGCCCCTCCGTCCACGTACATACGGTGGATATCGTGTCCCCCCGCATGTATTTCAATGGTGAGTGGTTCTGCTACCGCGTTGTCCGCGGTCAACTTTGGGAAGGAGATCTCATCGTTAGGGGAGAACCTTTGGCTAACCTTTTGTTTGACTTTGCGCTGCCATGATTGTATCATGTAAATTGTGTCCGCCTTGTCCTTAGGTGGTTCTTTTTTATCCCCGGTTCTTTGCTTATCCTTCCCTTCTTTGATGTTTTTGACTAGGTGGTCCATCCTACCTTCTTTTACTAATTTATCAATTAGTTGGCGAAGCTGGACGCACTCGTTCGTTGTGTGGCCTTTCTGTCCATGGTAGTCGCAGTAACCATTCCCTATGCGCTTTCCTTCTGGGGTGCGCATTGGTGGAGGTTTGGGGAAATTTGCTCCCTCTGTTGCGAATATCTCTCTAGGAGTTTTTATCAGCGGGGTATACTTGTCGTTACCCCGTGTACCTCCGTCATTGCGATAGCCTTTGTTGCGATTGCCGCCATGGTCATTGGATTGTCTCCTTGACTGTTCCTGCGGCCTGTAGTTAGAATATGCTTTCTTACTGTCCGCGACGGCGGCTTCTCCTTGAACGAAAGACCTTGTACGCTTCATCAGTTCGTCGAATGTTTGGGGGACTTTATCATTTAATTTTTTGATAAGGTCTTGGTTGGTGATCCCATTCATGAATCCTGAAATTTTTAGTATTTCAGGACATGCCTTGATGTGTAGGCATTCGTCTTTGAAGCGCTCCATGAAGGCGCTCGTAGACTCCCCTTGGCGTTGTTTGATCCTAGCCAATTCTACTGGGTCCTTAGCGTACTTCTTTCTTTGTGTGAAGTTCAAGCGGAATGCTTTCCGCAACTCTTCATACCCTTTTATACTTCTTCGTGGAAGTTTGCTAAACCAAGTTCGCGCGTTCCCTACCAACGTGGAGTTAAACATATGGCACCACACAGGTTGTGGCCAGTTTTCGATGCCAGCAACGGATTCGAAAATTTTTAGGTGATCATCGGGGTCACCCGTTCCATCATATGTTTTGACGTTGGAAGGCATGCGCCTTTTCTTGTTGTCTGAATAATCGCTGATGCGCTTTGAGAACGCACCAACCTTTTGGCGACGCCAAGGAAGGGATATGTCCTCATCCTCTTCCTCGCGACGTCTTCCTCTGGACTTCCAGTGTCCAGTATCGCTATCCTCGTTGTCCGAGGAGCTGTCTGAGGAAGAGTCGTTTCTTCTGCGGCGCTTGCGCTGTTTTTCCTCGGGGCCTGAGCTTGAGAAGCTTTCGTTAGGGGATACCCGTCCACCTAGTCTGTCGTGGATTCTTCTAGATCTAGAAGATCCCTCACTTGGTGAGTGCTATCGCCCCAACCTGTCGTGGACTCTGCGACCACCCAATCTGGTGTGGATGCTAGTTCGCCTCTCACTATCTCCTTGTTCCTCCGAGTACTGTGAGTTTGACGGCGTGTCGAGCCTAGTTCGAACGCTGGCGCGCCTCTTGTTATTGTCGCGCTCTTCATAGCGCGGTGGGGAGGTTCCATTGAAGTCGAGCCGACTCCTTAACCTTCTCCTGGCCTCCTCTTGCAGGAGTGTGTTCAATGTCTCAAAATTTTGTGATACAAGATTTTTTAACATTGTTCCTTGAGCATCTTCCTCCAGCGCGGGAATACCATCTTCCAAATTGAGCCTCATCTCGCGATCAGGCGCGTTTGGTGGCACTGTGTTGTCCACAGCAGTTGCTACTTGGTGGGGGTAGCAAAGAGAGTGCGTTGGAGATCCTCGATGTTTGGGACTACGTAGTAGTCTGAGCAGTTGCAGCGGGTATTTCCACCGATGGGAGAATCGTGGTGGTTTCTACTTCCTGGCGGCCAGGCGCACTGGTTGTCCCAGTGGTTTGCCTAGGAGGCACATCAGGGTAGTTCCTCCTTGGAGGGTCACCACGCGTCTTATCCAATTGCGGAGTTCCCTTGGATGAATTTTTGTGTTTCGTCATTCTAGTCCTTAGTGTTGGGTCCCACGGATGGCGCCACTTGTTGATACAAAAGTTGGGCATTCCTTGTTTGGGTTCCTTTCCTCGTATCAATTGATTGATATTGCTTGAGACCTGCGCACTAAGAAATCAACAGACACCGTTAGGCTTATCGAGGGATTGTTTCCCCCGATTATCCTCCGGCGTGAGAGTAAGTAATCGTGTTTTAGGGTTGTGAAGAGTTAGGGTTTTCGTAAGTCGTACCTTTGCGAGAGCTAGGGTGCCCTCTATATATAGACACGAAATCCTTGTTGGTTTCGTGTTCCTCAAACCTTGGTGTATCCCGCGTATCGCGGTTATTTGATATACATCCTATAATTAGGAGATATCGTTTATTCACATTCCTAAATATTTATTGGGCTTGGGCCTCGTGGACCAAAGCCACCTAATTGGTAGTCCAATTAGTATGAAATTGGCCCACGCGTAGTGGGCTTGCGTGTTGGTATTGTTTACTAATCGAGTTCGTGACCCGGTGTAGACTATACGTCATCAACATACATATAAGAATCGAAAACTACACCTTTAACGGTCAGTGACGGAGCCAGCGGAGAAACTAAGATGGTTCCTCGATTCTACACCGAAAAAAAACTATCTTAGTTATGCATCGAGTCAGATCGGGTCAGATACAAGTCAACACAACTTTAACCAATATTTAAATAGATTCATTACCAGAAATAGCAAAAACGTTGAAAACTAAGTCCTCCTAGCTTCTATACCTTATAATAATTCATGCTTGTATCGTGAAATACTAATCCTATCTCGTATGTCATTTTTAATATACTACTAGCACGAAGTATTGATTTTGCTTTAATATTTATGTTAATATTATAGTGGTTCGGTCACGAAGCTTCTCTTTGTCTTACTTCACTCCCCGAGTACCCAACTCGAGAGTTACTTCATTAATCAACAAGCTCCATTCTCAGCGGAGGAAACCATAAAACGTCGCTTACAATATTTGGACTCAAGTGTCGGAAAATTCCGAGAGAGGAGACGCTATCAGCATGCCGGGGTTCTGGGAGGAGGTGATAACGTACTTTACAAATGAAACTGGTTTAGAAAGAACGTACGACTCAATTATTTCCAAATGGAAGAATAGGTTTCGTTGTAGGGTTGGTGCATTTTGTACAATTATGAAGAATATCCAAGAGAATCATGAAAGTGGTGCAAATGATGACGATTCGTACCAAAAAGGTCTTAGAGAATACAAACTGATTTACAATCATGATTTTACATTAGAGGAATGTTGGAAAGTTTTGAGGAATCATGCTGCTTGAAAGGATATTGAGATGCCTTCTTTCTTGAATAACAGAAGGGGTCGAAAGAAATCCAAGACTTCAGAAACTATCTCGGGGTCAACAAAAGGTGGTTTGAATTTGCACAACATGGATGATTCTAAGGAGGAAGAGACTCGAGATTCACAACCCAAGAACAAATCATCCGCCTCCTCTCGTGAGCCACCTGCATCATTTGTTAGTTCGTTAGCCGAGAAGTACTTCAACTTCAAGTCGTCAAAATCATGAAAAAAGAATGAGATCACAGAGGCAAAAGGAGATGGAGATGGAAAAGGCAAGAAGTCGGCGAGCCGAGGAGTTGGAAATGCAGAAAATTGAGCTCCAACGTCGGCAAATTAAATTGATGGAAAAAACAAAACGGGACCAAGACATAATTTTCTACAATTCAACAATCGACCCAAATTTGCTCCCACGACAATAACGTGAACTTATGGATATTAAGGCATCAATCCAGAAAATTTATAACTTAGATTATTAGTTTACGTTTTTAGCTGTCTTTGTAATGTTTTTATTATTATTCCAAGTATTGTAATGTTTAAGTTTTATTATTAATGAAGTTTAAATCTGTTGCTTAAAAAAATTTAATTAAAAAAGAAAAAAATAACTTGGTCACCACTGTAGCAACTTGATCGTCTGAAGGTCGATGGAGAGAGAAAGCTGATGTAACAGGCAAAAGTCAAGTCGTCTTGGGTCGCCATTGTGCACAGCCTAACATCTAGCCTAGCGGAAAAGCAAAATGAAGTAAATGATATGCCTGCATCGACAATTCGACATGCATACTAGTCCGTAATATAAAGAAAGTGATGAAAAGAAAAAAGAAAAGTCCAAACAAAGTATTCTTAGCTTCAACACAACAACAACAATAGACCCAACAATACCTATGGGAATAAAGAAAGCCACGTCTATGAAATGATAGGCCAATCACTTAAGCAACAATTGCACTTGCCACCAATCAATGAATAACAAACACTCACTACTCACTTGTCAATAAAATATATACACCGGTTGTTAAACAAACACCCCACACAGTTTTGTTTGTACTATCAAAGACTTGTATATACTTGAAACAGAAAATAACAATTGTGCACGTTACTTGCTTCACACTTCCTTAAATAAATATATCATCATTCACCATCTCTTGTAACTGAATCTGTTTTACTATTTTATTGTAAGTTTAAATTTCAGCTTTTATTCTATGTTCTGGATTTTAATTATGAGTTTTATGTAGCTTGTTCAGATTATCCTTGATTTTATATTGTATTTAGATTTATGTTAGTCATAATTTTCAGTTTGATAGATTCATCTAGTGCCTTGTAATAAACCAACTGTACGCGGCCTAACCGAGGTATCTCTTGAACATTTCCAACCCTTCTCTGGCCACCACTAAATAGTTAGTATAATTGGGGATGCTGTGAATAGGAGTAAACTAGTAATACAGTATGAAGTATGAACAAACCAACTGCACCAGTAATATAGAAATAGGTATATGCGGTATGTCGAATCAACCAACTGCATTGCAGCTTTGTATAGTTGTTTGAAAGCTGTTTAGGCCAGGTAGTTGTGATCAAGGTTTAAGAATCAGCTAGAATTATCCTTATTTAAACTATTTAGACTATTTAGGTTAGGACAATTGTTTGTTAATTTAGTAGTTATGTTTGATTTGTGATGAAAAGCTGTAAAACTGTACCGTTAGATGATCTCTTCATAAGTAATTTACGCGACAAGTAAATGTAAATGCTTCCGGTTTTTGAGTAAAGTTCATGATTTTAGTACTTCATGGCCCATATGTTTTGGATGTTGGTGCGATACTTTCATTTCAAGTGTTTTCATGCGTGTTTGATTGTTTTACCTTAGACATTTATGTTTTGGCTCACAAATTCTGTAAATCTTCAGGTTTGTTTTTCCTTAAATGGCGGCAATACTAGCTTCCAACAGCTGCTATTGCCGTGATGTGCAATTCGTGAACCAAGGAAGAACAACAGACAGTCTCAGCTTCTCGAGATCTGTTTCTAACCAAAAACTAGACCAACATGACTGTACTTTACCCAAAAGTCAAAGGTTGCCCAAGTTTCATGTCAAGATGCAGCAGACGGAATCACCCATGAAATCTGGCACCAATGGTCGACCTACAAATGGCCAACCTGTAAAATTGGGTGCTAATGGTAAACCAGTGAATTTGGGTGCTAATGGACAACCCGTGAAATTAGGTAGCAAAGGTCAACCGATCACAATGGTTTCCACCAGTGATGTGGTAAATAACAAACAAACGGCAGGAATAGTGAATGGGTCGACAAAAGTTGTTAATGGAACAAGTCTTGTTAGGAGAGCGACCACACCGCCGCTAGTTAAGTCTGTAAAAGTTAGAGAATCCACAGGCTTTCCGCCTTCTGAGGATTTGAGGGTCTTGCCGTCTGATGAAAGTTTCAGTTGGGCGAATGAGAATTATAATTCGGTACAAAGATCAATAGATGTGTGGTCTTTTGTTCTTTCTTTACGTGTTCGTGTTTTATTTGACAATGCTAAGTGGGCGTATCCTGGAGGCTTCACAGAAGACAAACAGGTTTGAACGAGAATATCTATAAAATACATTACTTTTACCGTCTTTAGATGTTATCTAGTTGACTGACTTATGTGTGCGTATTTAGAAAGGCAGAAGAAGAAAAACGGCTGCATGGTTAAGAGAGAGTGTCCTTCAACTTGGTCCAACATTTATTAAACTTGGGCAGTTATCTTCAACAAGATCAGATCTATTTCCACGTGAATTTGTCGACGAGCTCGCCAAATTACAGGTCTACCCTTCACTTCTCTGCGTATAGCTTCTAGATTGTCTCTGTTGGTATTTGTGTTATGTTGATTCTGACGTTTTTTGGTTGATCATGAAATCATATGGTTCAGGATAGAGTACCGGCATTCTCACCAGAAAAAGCGAAGGGTTTCATTGAAAAAGAATTGGGTGCTCCGGTTAATATAATCTTTAAGGAGTTTGAAGAACGACCAATTGCAGCTGCTAGTCTTGGTCAGGTGAAGCCTATATCTATAATCGCTTTTGAAGTTGTTAAACTCAGTAATAGAGACATTGGTTATGACTCACGATGTTTTTCCCTTTAGGTACATCGTGCAATCTTACATAATGGAGAGAAAGTAGTTGTTAAGGTTCAAAGACCTGGTCTGAAGAAACTTTTTGACATCGATTTACGTGAGTGCATATTTTGCATATTTACCTACCGTTTAGTGATTTATATCGTGGCTCAATAATACACTCTTTTCATCCAGGGAATCTAAAGCTAGTCGCAGAGTATTTTCAAAGAAGTGAATCTCTTGGTGGTCCAACAAGGGACTGGATAGGAATCTATGATGAATGTGCAAAGTAAGTACCCAACATTGATCAATGATCTTTTATTAGTTGCAGTATAGCGTATGTTTTAGCATTTTGTTTAGTAAACCGTGTGAAATGCGAATAAAAAGAAGCATCCTGTCTTGGTGTGCCTTAGTTGATCTATATTTTATTGCATTCTTTTTGCAGGATCTTGTACCAGGAGATTGATTATATAAATGAAGGGAAAAATGCTGATAGATTTCGTCGGGACTTTCGTAATATAAAGTGGGTCCGAGTGCCTGTATGTTTTCTTCTGGAGTCCTTGTGTTATTTTCTATGATCTGGTCTGGACTTCCTATAATATCTTCCATGTGTGTTAAAATCTAACGGATTAGTCATTATTATCGTGCAGCAAGTATTCTGGGATTATACTGCAACGAAGGTGCTGACTTTGGAGTATGTTCCAGGTTACAATTTGAACTCTGTTATTCTTCAAGATTATGCGCCGAAGGGCCAAACAATTACCATGGTTAAAAGTACTTTTGTGTTTAAAATTCATGTGGAACAGGCATTAAGATCAACAATATAGATGCTATAAAAGAAAGGAGTTACAGTCGATCCCGGATCTCTTCACGTGCCATTGAATCATACTTGATTCAGGTTTACAACCGCTCTCTTTATTCATCATCATTTGATACATTTTGTTGACTGAAAAAGTTGCATACTGTTTATCTTTTTCTTTCTGACTGGATTTCCATTCAATTTGTCTATGCTACGCAGATCCTGAAAACAGGTTTCTTTCATGCTGATCCTCATCCCGGAAATCTTGCTATTGACGTGGATGAATCACTAATCTACTATGATTTTGGCATGATGGGGGAAATTAAGTCCTTCACCAGAGAAAGATTGATGGATCTTTTTTATGCGGTTTATGAAAAAGATGCAAAAAAGGTCTAATTTTGTTTTATTTAATTTTTTTGAACAACTAAAAAAACCCCTAAATTGGTAACTTATTGTTACCTCTGAAATATGATGCATGTATTTGGAAATTGGAATAGCTGAATTTAGCATTTTCTGTCATGCAGGTCATGAACAGTTTGATAAGTCTTGAAGCCCTTCAACCTACTGGAGACATGTCACCGGTATGTAAAGTAGTAACTTCATTTAAAGTTCATTGTCTTAGACTAAACCAGTGCATTTAGTCGGCCATTGTCCTAGTTGGGCACATGTGTTCTTTTTCTTCATGCCTGATTGTAAGTTTCAATCATAGGTTAGGCGATCCGTTCAGTTCTTTTTGGACAATTTGCTGAATCAGTCACCAGATCAGCAGACAACTTTGGCTGCCATAGGCGAGGTATGCAGTTGATACTCTCAAAATCACTTTTTATTTCATAATTTCCATCCATCCTGATTACATGATAATAGTGGTGTTCTGTCAACTCAAGGCTACTCTTCTCTAATAGGAAAGTGTTTCCAGTAAAAATATGTTTCCTGATAATGTCATGATTTGCCTGCAGGATTTATTTTCTATAGCAACAGATCAGCCTTTTCGGTTCCCATCCACCTTCACGTTTGTAATTAGGGCATTTTCCACTCTTGAAGGTGACCTTTCTCTGTTTCCCCCTCCACTCTCCCTCTACACTCTTACGAGCACATATAATGTATCTGGTTAAGCACCATACATAGAATATGCAATAACCAATATCAATGCTTGTAAATATGTCTCCTTTCAGGAATTGGCTACTCACTTGACCCAGATTTTTCATTTGTTAAGATTGCTGCACCTTACGCACAGGTTAGATTTCTTTGTATGATTTTCAGCAAAATAAAGCTGAAGTCCCTTTGAGGCCAAATTTTTATATCTGAATCCCTTACAGGAACTGTTAGATCTCAAAGAACAGCGGCCAAGTGGAACACAACTTGTTGCAGAAATGCGTAAACAAGCTGATGATGTAACGTGACTTCAACCCATATGTGTATATTAGAAATATAGTATCGCGGTTATGGTGGTGTACTATGCTAAAAGATTATTTAATGAAATTTCAGGCAAGATCAAATACCATGTCGATGCCTTACAGAGTTCAGCGAATTGAAGAGTTTGTGAAACAACTAGAAATAGGAGACATTAAACTTCGTGTTAGAGTTCTTGAGGTATTTTACATTTCTATCCTTTTTGCATAATTTTTGAGCATTTTCAGTTTTTCTTCATTACGTATTCATTTGATATTCTCAAATGCAATCAGTCTGAACGAGCAGCTAAGAAGGCAACAATATTGCAAATGGCAACAATGTACACAATAATCGGGGGTACCCTTGTAAACATTGGTGTCACATTTAGCACACAAGCTGGCAGCCAACTTATAGCAAACGGGTCCTTTGTTGGCGCAGGTGAGTAACTTCAATTATATTTGCATTTTCTTTATTTATTGCAAGTTATGAAATATCTAACGAACATTGACAAATTCCATGAATGCAGGTGTTTTCATAGCTTTGCTTATTAGGTCAATGCAAAGGGTGAAGAAGCTTGATAAATTCGAAAAGATGATATAAATATAGAAACATTGTTTAGGCTCTCAAGTTGAAGTCCCTAAATAGCATTTTTTATAACCCATATATGTATTATTTTGTACACACAACTGTATAGAAAGGAAATTAAAGCTCAAGTAAAAGTGAATGCAGTATATATATGTAGTTTCATTCCTCAGCTTAAATTCTGATGCTGTTGGTTCGTGTAACTAGTAAAAATAGGCGCTGTCAATTGTTAATTATCACTTGTGTTGACTATTTATTTATCAATCAATGATTTGCTATAACAATTACGGGTTGGATATAAAAAAACCATTGTTTGTGAAAAAAGTTGGTTTGACAGGTAATCGTAACCCGGGGTTCCTTTTGAATCTGATGCGACTCTTCTTCAAGGATCGCACCACAAACAATGTGTTACATGCGAGCCGGGGAATGTTAGCATTGGGAAATAGGTGCCCGAAGTTTGGACCCAGAGTTGCTGCCTGTGGAATTTGAATGTAAGACGCGGGGTTTGAACATAAGACCTCCGTCGGAGGATCTTAACCTTCACCACCAAGCTACACCTTTATATTCATTAATCAGTCTAATAAATGTATGAAAAAGATTCTTCAACAAAATGCAACAACCAACTCCAGATGTAAAGTAACATGTATATGATTATACATGACTTTCCCTAGGAAAATTTGAACAAGTAAAAGTACTCTTGATATCCTAGATAGAAACTTATGAATGAGTCTTGTAAACAACACCCAAGTTACTATGTTATTGAGTGATTTTTGTATAGTTAATACAATGCAACACGATAAGTTATTGCTTAATATTGCTAGGCTTCCGAGTGTATCTATCTACATCAAATGAAAATAAACATAAAGAAAATATACGTAATGAAAATACTGCTAGTCTCCTTGATGCCTAATCTTGGCACTTAATGGCTTAATGCATATGTTTTTCATCGACAACTTTTGTTGGTGAGAAATCAGTCACATTATATGGATTCAACAAAAGAAATTTTATTTATTATCGAAAGACAACAAAAAAAGTCAAGACGGGGCATCTGATAATCTGATATGTCTCGAATTTGTTTATAGGTGTCTGAAGTTGACTAATAAAGTGATATATGCAAAACAACTTTTTGGATCTCCTCAAAGAATATACTACGGAGTAATACTTTGTGGAAAATTCGATTAACATTAAGTAAAAAAGGATTACTAACGTGACTAATTCATATGTTTATTGTATGACAAATCCCCCAAAAAGTATTATTTTACGACAATTCTAATATAGGGTATTTAATTTTTGTTTCTAGTTTAATATATTGAAGATATATATTTTTTGTAATGTCAGCTTTTTGGATTTTTCAAACTAGTTTATCGATCATAATTTTAACTGAAATATTTTTTGAATAATTAACTAGAATAGCAACGTGAATATTTATTGTAAAATGAAGATAAAAATGAAAAATTAAGAAAGTTGAATTTACAATGGATGTTTAAGTAGTATGGATTTTTGAGTTTATTTGATTTCAACCTATATTTTGTAAGCTTGAGTTGTTTTGATACTTATGAATAGGGGTGGAACCGACCCGAGCTCGAGCCTGCTAGAGCTCGAGTTTAGATCGTTTATATTTTAGAAAGCTCGAGCTCGAGCTCAGCTCGGTTCGAGCTTTAAAATTTGAGCTCAAGCTCGCCTCGTTTGTGATGTGCCTATAAAAAATTGATTGGCTTCTTGAGCTTACGTGTTCGAGCTCATTTATTTGTTTTGAGCTCGGTAATAAGCTTATTCGAGCTTTGTATATAAAGCTCGGGCTCGTTTATCAAATGAGCTCCAATTTAGTCTCGAACTCGAGCTCATTTAAACTCGGCTCGTTCGAGGTTTTTACCAATCCAATCCCGAGCTTTTCACGAGCAGCTCAACTCCCTTCCGAGCTTTAAACAAAGTAACAAACACCCGAAAGTCAAGAATATCCGACGGTATTGAGTTTGGGCAGTGCCACCTCACCTACCTGTCTTGTAGATTCATTTTCATATAAATAAATAACCGCTCATTCTTTCTTTCCGATATCCCCGAAGCTTAAACACACTACCTTACCTGCTGCAAATTAGCATTACCATTACACTTCTTTATAAAGGTACTTACCTACATTTATTTATGTCTTCTTTTTCCTTACCCGATCATAATTATTTAGTGTTTATTCCTAACATTGTTTAGTGTTTTTTTAAATATGGATCTAGTGTAACATAGTTTAGGATTTTGTGATCTAAATTGGTTTTATAACGTAAGCAGATATATTATGGCCCCAGCAGCTGTAGCAGATGCTTCTGACAAGATCAAACCTAGAGGTACAAATTTTATTTCATTCATATCTACTTACTATTACCAAAGGGCTTGTATCCCAATCATACCCTGATACCCTATGTGCGATTGTGGGTTCAAGTCCTGTTTAAGACGTGTGAGAGATTGATTTATTGTGAGACAGTTAGTTGCCTTCGAAAAAAAATAAATAATAATAATATATAATATCTACTGATCTCTGCTACTTATAAAGAGTGCATGTTCGTTAGTTAAACTAAAACGATTTAAATGGGTTTTTCTAACTTGTGCCCTAGGGGTACAAGTTAAGCACACGATAAGTACACCAGGGCCCATGAAAAAGAACATAGGGATTTACTTAAAAGCACAGACAAGTGTACTTTTATGTGGGTCCCTATGTACTTTTGGTACACAAGTTAAAAAAACCCTTTTAGATATTGTTTAATCATTAAACTTTGTATAATTTTTTGTTTCTAACCTATAGACTTTTTTCTCGCAATGACTATAAATTGAACCCATAAGTTTTGCATCAATGGTCAAACCAGAATCACGATTTCGTAAGTATAATTATTTGCCGCTTTACCACCGTCGTTTTGCGTTGGTATTCGTCTAGTTTTACATGATGTATATATCTTTTAAATAGGCTGTTATCAGAATGAAAAGTTGTGTAACCAAAACAATATACCACACTTAACTCAAAGTAAATTAGCTGATTAATCTTTTAGCGTTTGAGGTGCTTAATTTGCTTGAAATTATGCGATATAAGTTTTTGTAGTATCAATACAAAGATGTGTGTTGTAGCTGTATATGTTTAGAGCAAGTTTTTGTATATGTAATCTTTACGGGGGTAACCCTTTACCTTTTTATTTATTTATTTATTTTTTAATATGTATTTCGATATCTTTAATTAAATCAAACCATGTTTCATTTGTAAAACTTATGTTGATTGAGAAATAAACTGAAATTTATCATTCATTGAGTAATAAAACTAATAGGCGTTGTGAATAGCAATTTTTTTATAAATAAAATAGGTTGTGTATATACTAGTAACAGAAACCATACTCGTATTTTAACTTTTTAAGTATACTTGCAAAAGTAGTAGCTTTGGAATTAATATTGTCAAGCAATATGGTTTCTCTTAACGCATACCTTTCTTGGTTTTGTATGAACAGATGTATGCATTGTTGGTGTTGCACGTACACCACTTGGTGGATTTCTTGGTTCTCTTTCATCTTTACCTGCAACCAAACTTGGGTCCATAGCAATTGAATGTAAGTTATTCTCCGGTTTATATAATGTTTATTTGGAATAACATTATTATTAACCTTTTTTGCCTAACTCTAGTTTATGTAAAATTTAGGTGCACTAAAGAGGGCAAATGTTGACCCATCACTCGTAGAAGAAGTTTATTTTGGAAATGTTCTTGGTGCAAATTTGGGACAGGGTCCTGCCCGACAAGCAGCGTTAGGTGCAGGAATTCCTAATACAGTGGTCTCAACATCTGTTAACAAAGTTTGTGCTTCGGGGATGAAAGGTATGTGGACTTTCTCTCGAAGGGTGTCATCCATTTATGACAATTTTGTTTATCGTTTTTTAAGGTTAACATATTTCTGTTTGGTGTTGCAGCAACCATGTTGGCGGCACAGAGTATCCAATTGGGTCAAAATGATATAGTTGTTGCTGGTGGTATGGAAAGCATGTCTAATGTACCCAAATATATTGCAGAAGCAAGGTTAATATCTTCTCATCTTCTGATAAGAAGAAATTCAATATAAATTTTCAACTGTACATCATATATGTCTAAGAATAGTTCTTGATTAAATATTAGAGAAGCCTGTGTTTAGGTAGATCGTTCACTGCACGCCACATATGGTCTCACAGTTTCAGGTTTAAAAATAGAATAAGATCCGTTTTATGGAGCTATCATAGTGCAAAATGCTAATCCTCCAACTTAGGTGTCCACAGTTATAGTCTTCGGGATGGTTCATTTAGATGTCCATTTTGCGTAATCCTGTTAGGTGGATGTAACTTTCACACTTTTACCCTTATTGATATTAATACCAGATGTTTGGGGTAGTCGTCCGGTGCCAAGTCCATTAATAGAAGGTTACAACTAATATCACTAATCTTGTACTCTTCAGACTATTTTCCTACATTTAAATAATCTATAGTACTATGGTTTGATAGGCATATTTTGTATGAATTCATGAATATGTTACGTTTGTAGCAAATTTTCTTCGATATTTTTATTTGAGAAATTTTGTTATAAATATATCCAACTACAGAAAGGGGTCTAAATTTGGACATGACACTCTTGTTGATGGGATCATGAAAGACGGGTTGTGGGATGTTTTCAATGATTTTAAGATGGGAAACGCTGCTGAAATATGTGCAGATACACATGGTTTTACAAGAGAACAACAGGTATATTAAACGTATTTGCAGTCTCTTTCTTCTAAATAAGAACAACAGGATTATTCTTATTCCTGTAGTATAATCTTTATGTTGATTTAGTTATACTAATTATTGTATGGTATCTCTGAATGTTGCGTGCAGGATGAGTATGCCATTCAGAGCTTTGAACGTGGTATAGCTGCCAGAGATAGTGGTGCCTTTGCATGGGAAATTGCCCCTGTAAGATTACTAATGATAGTGGATGGTCAAACTGTTGGGCCCTTTTTGCCAAAACCATAATTAATCATTAATTTGATTCTTACAGGTTGAAGTTCCTGGCCCAAGAGGAAGACCATCAACAATTGTTGACAAAGATGATGATTTGGGGAAGGTACCACTTATAACAATGCCACATATGCTAAATTATACATGAGATCCTCCATCTGTTTGTTGGTTGTCTCATAACTTTCTGGCTTACAACTCTTTTACCTTTGTCAGTTTGATGCTGCAAAGTTGAGGAAGCTGCGGCCAGCTTTCAAGGAAGATGGTGGCAGTGTTACTGCCGGCAATTCATCTGGCATAAAGTAAAGAGTTTCTATCATTATTTGAATCAATATTGTTTACAGCTTTTGTCAACAAGGCCAAGTTAACACCATTATATATTTTGAAAAATAAGGAAAAATGCAGTGTTTTTATTTATTTATTTATTATTATTTTTTAATGCAAGTATAAACTGGATGGACCTGAAATATACCAATTATATTTTGCATATGTTTCAAATTCCAATTATTAACTACCAACTTTCTGCTACTATTGAACTTAAAATTTTCCAATTTCCACAGTGATGGTGCTGCTGCACTTGTCTTGGTAAGTGGGGAGAAGGCGCTTAAGCTTGGGTTGCATGTGATTGCAAAGGTTTCTGGATACGCCGATGCCGAACAGGTAATCAAATGATGCATCTAAAATGAAATAAAATGCAAAATCAATATGCTTAATTAAGAAATCATTAGGATTTAATCAGATTTCATGTTTTGTTGAATGAACACTTACGAGATTGATATACATTGCAGGCACCTGAGTTATTTACAACTACCCCAGCCCTTGCCATACCAAAGGCTATTTCAAGAGCCGGATTGGATGCTTCTCAAATAGATTTCTATGAAATTAATGAAGCATTTGCTGTAAGCATTTTTGCTTAATATGGTAAACTGTAGATGACATCTTACATGTGGCATTCTTGAAATTTGATACTATTACGTGGTAATTGCAGGTCGTGGCTCTAGCAAACCAGAAATTGCTTGGTTTGGATTCAGTGAGTTTTTTACCTTAAACCTTTCTCACTCATCCTGTCTCTCTCTCTCACACACACCAGTGTAGTCACTTAACCTTAACTACAAGGGTGTCTGGAATTGCATTTTGAAAGTCATTGTGTGATATTAAGTAATCAAAGTTAGATGCTCGATTGTAATAGAACGTGTTGTAGAAGATAGTGACTCGATGCGCTTTTGTTGTTTGAAGTTCTGAGTATATAATGGATTAATAGATAAATGACAAATGTATGCATAGTAGATTAGATAATTAGGAACTGATTATTACTATTTTAAGTCACAATCAGTATCAAAACTCAAAACCCAGCTGTCCGCTAATTGCATATAAACATTAATCCAATTCATTGAGCTTCAGTCTTTTACCATTTTGTAATGATCTTTTTCGTATCTACTTTGCAGTCGAAGCTTAATGTACATGGTGGTGGTGTGTCATTGGGACATCCTCTAGGTTGCAGTGGCGCTCGCATCTTGGTCACTCTTTTGGGGGTAAGTTTTACATATGTGAAAGAGTCAAAGGGTACTTCTGTAAATGAAACAAAGTAAGAGTACAAATGTAGATTTGTTGTTAACTATAGTGTTGTGATTATGCAGGTTTTGAAGCAGAAAGGTGGCAAATACGGAGCAGCAGGTGTGTGTAATGGAGGAGGAGGTGCATCAGCTTTTGTTGTGGAACTTCTGTAAGTAGATGGAGTTCAAAGTGATGTGGCTGCCCTTATTGTTTGCATTTTCGTGTTATATTTATTCCCTATAATAAGCAAATTTGTGTTTAGTATTTAGATCCTTAGAATTTTATCACAATCACTCTTGTAATTCACAATATACGCTAAAACCGTGTGTATTCTTTCTTCATGCAAGACCTAAATAGGTGTTGAAATGTTTGGTTTGTTTAGCCTATAAGAAGTTAAAACAAAAAGTGTGGCATGGTTTATTGTTTTATGGATGAAGTTCTGCGTATTGTACTGTTTAATTTCATTTTCTCGAAAGTGTGTTAATCAAACTCAACCAAATAGTTGGCAACTTGGCATATATATTTCCTCAAGTAGGCTTGTACAACTTGCTACTCATGTTTGGAGTGATTGTTTGAGCTTTTGCATTTTCATTTAGTTATCATATGTGTAGCAAGTTGGTCCTTAATCTACCTGTCCTGTGTTAAGATATCGGGAAATTTGCGTAATTGTTATTAATAACTTTACTCACTTTGGTGTCATATGTTAAAGGGGGAATTGGCATATTTTCTCAAAATACAAGTTTTCAATGCATGATGTACAATGCAAGTTAAGTATCTTTTGGATATATATGCAAATATGCAAGTTTTAATGAGTATATATGTAATTGCCCCGTTGAAACTAAGACTATTTTTTTCGATATTTCATTATTACCCTACAACATAACTCTTACACCACATCTGTCCTTTTATTTCCGGTTCTATGTTTTTGGTTTCGTACAAATCGTAAGTGTAATTTATTACGAAATGATTTCCATGAACCTTAAAATTTAGGAGTTGATTTTATTTTATTTTTTTATTATTTTTTTTATGGAGCAAAATTGATATCAAATGAAAGATGATTACATTATAAGATTTTTGATATAAGTTATTTAATAATTTTAGTTATTACCTTGTATATATATTATTAAGTGTGTGAATATTTTTTCAAAGATATAAAAAAATATTATTTGTAACTGAATTTTCAGCAATAAATTTATAATAAATTTGAAAATAATGTCAAGCGAGAGAAAACTTTATTCGGAGAAAGAACACATTAATTAATTTCGTAATACTTCGTAATATATCAATTTTGTCTTTCTTTTAAGTTATAAAATACAAATCTTTAATTACGAAGATATTATGATATTTTGCGAAAAAAAAATTATAGAAAAATCTTTAACAAAAATTAACAAAATGGTAAACAAATTAAAGATGACCAAAAAATATGTTTATTAGTATAATTTGTTTGATGAAAAACTTTATATTTTTACAGACGATGATTGTGTGATTTGCATGGAAGATATATATTTTTTTCCTTTTCTTTTTATCTAATGGTACAACTCTAACTGAAACAACATTTCATTTTATTTTTTAAATTGGGCAAATAATTAACAAAAGTATCATACTTGTCATCATTTTATTTTGTAGGTAGCGAACAAATTTTTTTGCTTTTTGTGAGTACTTTTCTTTCAAATTCATCCTTTTTAGGGTACTATGTGACATTTTTGCCCTTCGGGGAAAAAAAATTTCTATTAGTTAAGAATGGCAAAAATGTCTAAAAATTCGCAAAATATCCTTAAAAAATGAATTTAAAAGAAAAGTACCCACAAAAACAAAATTTTTTGTTCATAGAAAAAAAAAATGGTGGTAAGTATGATATTTTTTTGAACCTTGATATATAGGCCTAATAAAGGGGCCTAATGGTGGACCTAAGGCTTTAATTTAAAGCCTTAGGTCCACCATTAGGCCCCTTTATTAGGCCTATATATCAAAGTTCTATTTTTTTTTAGTTATTTGCCTTTTTAAATTTTTGGACAAGCATTTTCTAAAAAAAATGAAAAAGAAAAAAGAAAGCATTAAAAAAAGTACACCTGTTACATTGAAAGGATGACCTGCAAGTAAAGGTCCAGCTGTACATCTTCCCCCAAATCATCATCAAATTTATTTTTTTTAGGGTCTTTCATATTCCACATAATCAGACTATAAAATCAAACAAACCCATTTTATTTATTTACTTATACTTCAATTTCAATTTGTTTCTTATATCTTCATCATCTTTCTCTGCTTAAATCATGGCGGTATGTTTATTTACTTCATTTCTTATATTAATTTTCTTTTTTATTTATTTATATTTTCCTAAGATGATTGTCATTATGTACTAAGGGGGTGTTTGGCATTGTCATTATTTGATATGAGAATTAGATAACATAATAAGGTTATTTATGCTGCTTCAAGTTGTCATTAAGGGGTGTTTGTTTTAGCTTTATTTTTGGTCATATTTATCGGCTTATTTTCTGTTTCCAAGTTTTAGGGGGTGTTTGTTTCAGCTTATATATATGGGCTTATTAGCTTATATGAGTTCGGCTTATATAACATAAGCCACAATTTTTTAGCTTATTTTGACACTTATGGGCTTATAATGTTATATAAGGCCATAAGTTGTTATAATAAGCTCAAAACTCATAATAGTTATTAACCAAAAAAAAAAAAAAAAAAAAAAAAAAAAAAAAAAAAAAAAAAAAAAAAAAAAAAAAAAAAAAAAAAAAAAAAAAAAA
>LBNU01023487.1:77389-111005 GCA_014162995.1 Artemisia annua
AAAAAAAAAAAAAAAAAAAAAAAAAAAAAAAAAAAAAAAAAAAAAAAAAAAAAAAAAAAAAAAAAAAAAAAAAAAAAAGCCGCCTTATAAGCCGAAAAAGAAGCTAAAACAAACATCTACTTAATGTGTGTTCGACATTGTGGATTGTTGAAGGATTTTGAAATGACCCTTAACGAATCGGGTAACTTACTTTTAAGTTGAATATTTAACTCCTGTTAAGTCAGACAATCATAGCTATGCCCAAATACCGTAACTTTTTCTCTTTCGTTGTTTATAAAATGTGAGGCCATACACGCCTGATCCATGTCTTACAGCTAACAACAAGCATTTTCTACTTTTGCAGGACAAGGGCCCACCGTTGCCGAAGTTTGGTGATTGGGATGTGAATGACCCTGCATCAGCCGAGAGTTTCACAGTGATATTTAACAAGGCCAGGAATGAGAAAAAGACGGGTGGATCGCAATCTCCGTCTAAAAATGAGACCACTTATAATAAGCGTGAAACAGCTACCTTTGTGAAGCCTCAATCTGTAAGTTATACATTATCTTTACGTTTGCGTGGTATGAATAATATTCTTGCATTTGTCAACTGTCATTCAAAAATTTGATTGCTACTTGTATACAATATTGGTTGTAAAGAGGGAAAATTGCATTAAAAAGTGCGAGTATCAAACTTTTCTATATCCCATAAAGTATCTTTAAAATGTGAATCATTTTCTATGTTAGCTAATTTTCAAAGTGAAGTGTTTGCTATAGACAATACACCATGCTATAAAAAGTCAACATGGTCAAACTACCCACACGTTACGTTTTCAGATTTTTAATTTGCCCAGGTTAGCGGGTCATATTACCTTAACTCAAATGTCTTGAAAATTTTTTGGTTCTAGCCTAAAAGGGTTGGTTTACAAATAGAGAATCGAGTACTTTTGTTGTTTTTCACTTGAAAATGCTTGATTATTGTAGTGGTTTTATTTATTTATTTAAATGGCTTCTTGTCAATATAAACTTAGAAAAACAAAACTGTCTTTTGCAGAAGAAATGGTTTTGTTGCATTTGATAAAATTAAAGACGATTGAAAGCACACTATATTTCAAAAGGGCTGGAGCTTGAGTGAAGCTGTGAAGGGTCTTACTGGATTTCCTTTTGCTGTCTTGTGAGTGATGATGCGAGTTTTTGGTTTCCTTTTTCTGTTGTTTTTATTTGAGTTGTTATTTTGGGTTTTACTGTACCCATTTTGAAACTTACATAGCATTATCGTATTTTGCAATGTGTTAATGGTCTACGCAGTTATGCAGAACTCTGAATTCTTTTGTTTTGCGTATGATTCCGTTGTGAATTCCCCAATATGACATATAGTTCTTTGACTAATACATAAGAAAAGACCATGAAGTTTAGTTGATAGAAAATTGGCTAAATGGTTAGTAGAATGGGATTTAAAGAACCCATGTAGCCTTTGATTCATCATTGTTCTAGTCCTTATTAGTAGAATGGGATTTAAAGAACCCATGTAGCCTTTGATTCATCATTGTTCTAGTCCTTATATAAAGTCCTCATTTACCGAGACTTGAGAGTCTTGCTCAAGTTAACCAACTGTATAATCTGCAAATGAGATATATCCACTCTGTATTCCTTGTTACAAATGTATACTTGCTTGTTGGCCAAGGTATAGAAATGTAAACTTCTTGACTTTTAGTTGTAAAAACATAAAAAAAATCTTCAGTAGTTTTTTTACTTGGCCGGGAATGGCAATGAAGTACAATGGCTAATCTGCTATAGCTCATAAAAATGTGCAAAAAAACGCATTAGAACACTTGCATTTTGCGCACACAACATAAAGTACAAGTGCCAGCTCGAATTCTGAATGCCACTTTATAGTCATTATAGAGTAGTGGTATACTACATCTTCACCTTCTTACACTCTTGAAGACCCAAGCTTTCGCTCAAACAGGCGTTGCAGAAGATAAACCTGGAGGATGCTAGCCCCAATCAGTGCTGCTGATTCAATCAGAGCCTTCTGGACTGCTCTCTTTCCCATTTTTTCATTTACTGCATACACGGAAAAAAGAAAGATGTACAACTGTTAATATATAAAACTCAAAAGTCAAAAATTTTAAACACAGTGAAATATATACCAACTGCCTGGCGATCATTCTCAGCTTGTAACCAATGCTGTTCAAACTGAATGTTGTATAGAGCTTCTTCCAGTTTTGCTATCTGATCAAACAATGGCTTGATATGCTCTGTTCAAAGAAACCAATATTGGTAAAAGAGGTCCACAAACTGAAAGTACTTATTTAGCGAAACGAATATAAGATAGTATTGTGTTTTGGCATTAACCATCTTTTGCGTGTTGATCATAGTATGCGAAATGGCCAGCTTGAACGTCAAAGTCAACAGTCTCGTGATACGGAGACTTGTTTGTGAAACAAAAGTTATATAAACCTTTTTTCTGAGCTATGAACTCGTGCATCTCACTAGCGCTGTCATAAACATCATAAACCAAATCTCCTGTCGGGTCTCTAATCTGATACAAGTTTAACACGAGATGTCAAAACTATCCTTGTTTGGATCTCCATAATTTTGAATAACTTTTGTTATTTATACAAAGATAATGGTTAAAGTGAGGCAAAATGTAAAAACCCAATTAGTGATATTGTCCACTTTACCCTTAGGCTATAAGGTATAATTTTGTGTTAGTTTGGTTCACAGATTTCTTAATTAAGACTTCAAAATTGTTGGAGACATAATTGTTGTGATGTTTTAACATAAAAGCAACCATTGATGATCAAATGTGAGTTTTCATATGATCTAGTGTTCAAAATAATGTTTATTCATAATAAAATACGTATAAAACATCATGCAAAAACTACACAACATGCAGACCTTGGCATATCATCATATGACAACAAACTCAAACGCAATGTACATGATTAAAGGACACAACGAACACGAACAAACAAAGAATGAAACAATTACCGTACCACAAGATCAACGCCGTCTTCAGAGAAATGCCAAGGCGATTCAGCCTTGATTACAACGAAAGAAACATGAACAGTATCGCCTTCATATTCGATATTATGAGACAAACATTCTTCTCTATCTATCACAAATCTAATTCCAACAACAACATCGGTCATTACAAAATATGATACGACAACAACCATTATAATTGTCTGAAGCATCATCGTTATCTTGACATTCAACAATATTTGCAAAAAATGAATATACACATATAATGTAGGATTAAATTGGAATGCATGTGTTTGAGACTTTGAATATTTGAAAATCTTGTTAGATCCGAGAAATGTAGAAATGATATGACATTGACGTTGTTTTACGAGGAACTTCTTGTTTTGAAACATGCTCAACCTATAAATAAACAAAGTACGAATAGGAGATCTAAATATATATTAGAAAGGTTAAATTAAAGTCATCATATTTCTAAAACATGATAGTAACAAACAAGTTTAAGAAAATTTTGGTTACGTTGACCAAAAACATTGACGAGTAAGTGTAAAAAATCGTATCACTTCATAAATAAAAACGTTCCTACTTTTAATGGCAATTTATTTTGCTGATATAAAGTTATAAACAAAACCATATTGGTACCATTCGAAGAAATCAGAGGGAAAATGAAAGGAGCAATTATATTCATCCAACTAAATAATTGACATTACAAGACATTAAAAGAAAAATGAAATGAACAATTATATTCATCCAACTGTATTGGGTTATCGGGTCAACCCGATGAACCGAAAATCAATATTAATTCTTTTTTTTTTTTACTTGTATTTCTTTTGTTTCATGCCTAGTGGTTTGATTTTTACTTGTTACAAGTCTATGAAATTTGCTTATTGGTGGTTATTTAATTTTACTCGCAAATTGTCTACTAATACTAGTATTTTTTGACGTAATGACGGTTATGAAATGTTGTTGTGCTAATGATGTCTTACTGTCTTTGGTAATGGTAATGCTATAACATGTTTGTTTAATGAAATGAAATGACACAAAGTATAATAATATTGTAAGCACAACTTGAGTCAAGTTAGGGCATTATGAGCCATTGGATATGGCTCAAATCAAAAGAAGTTACTTTGATTTGAGTCATTGGATCGAATCCAATGGTTCATAATGGCCCAACTTGAGTCAAGTAACTTGAGAGGATCTCATCCCATTATTATAATACTATCCAACTTTAGTTGTAAGTATTATAACTTACAGTAAGTATTTGGTATGTTTGGTTAAAAATGACAAGTATTTTAATGAAATGTAAGTTACAGTTTGTTACGTTTAGTTCAAGATGACACAAAAAGAGGCTTACTGTTTGATCAAGGTCACATTTGCTACCTGTTCGGAAAAAAAGTCTCATTTGGTAATATAATAGTTACTCATTTGTAGTATCACCCGATAACCCGACCCGACATAACCCGACCCAAATACCACCCGAACCCGATAACCCGATTCCTTATCGGGTCGGGTTACGGATGAGTTTTAAAAATCCCAAACTCGACTTAACCCGACCCGATAACACCCTTAGTTGCCTCTAAGATTCAACACTAATAAAGAATTACTTAAGTTCCCAATGCATGAAGGAATGACCCAGTAATGTTTATATGACAAATCAAGAAGCTCAAGAGATTGCAAGTCACATATGGATGGTGGAATTTCTCCGGTCAGTTTATTGTTAGACACAAAAAAGTTCTGGGTGGCTGGTGGTGGCATTGGGATCAATCCACGCAGCATGTTGTGACTCAGGTCTAATATATGTAATCTAGCCCAAGGAGCAACTGGTGATTGTTGCTCAAAACCTGTTAGCAGATTTTCAGTAAGAGAAAGCTCGCTAAGCGTTTCCTTGCTAATGTTCCACATCCATGCAGGGACGAGGCCCTCAATTTTATTGTTGTCAAGGTACAAGTCATGCAACGGATGTTGAAATCGAAGAAAGTGCAGAAAGGCTCTCAAGTTACAGGACTGCAATCTTAAGATTTGGAACTTCGGTGGAGACGTATTGCTGTGGTTGTTTGTGGCTGAAAGTGTGATTCTGTTTCCACCTAGGTTGAGAGCTTTGAGTTTCTTGAGAGAGAAATATATCAACCATTCAAGTTGTTTTCAGACAAAGAAATAGATGTAAGACACTGAAGATTTGAAAATGAGCTTCAAACTGGGCCCATTCAACTTATTTCTGGCAAGGAATAAAACTTCAAGTTTGGTCAAGTTAAAAAATGGAGTCTCACCATACAGGTTGACAGCAGTAAGATCTAAATAATAATGTATCTAGCTTACCAAGCCAATCAGGGAGCTTCCGTCTATCAAAACTGTTGTATGAGATGGACAAATATGTTAGGTTTAAAAGGCTTTCTAAAGAGGGAAGGCAACCTTGAACTTATTATTTCTAAGATCTAGGGGTTGTAAGGTGTGTTAGATTCATAATTGAAGATGGTATTTGACTGACCATGTTAGTATCAATAAGGTAAATTTCTCTAAGTTGTGTTAGATCCCCAATAGATGATGGGATCTCACAACTAAGGTTGTTGCCACTTAGGTCCAGATATGAGAGGTTTGGAAACTTGCCAAGCAAGTCACAATTGCTTGTATCAAAGTTATTATAACCTAGATCAAGTACTGTAAGCTGTGTCAGGTTGCTTACAGATACTGGAAGAGGCCCGTTGAAAGAGCAAACATATAAATTCAACTGGTTCAAGTGTATGAGGCAACCGACTGAAGCTGGTAACTCACCTTGAAATTTAGTTCCACCAATAATCAGATCCTTAAGTTGACTGTTACCATGAAACTCGGTAAAATAACCGCTAAGCTCATAGTTATCTTGCACATCTAAATGTTGCAGCGTTGAAAGGTCACATAAACCTATTGGGAAATAGCCAGTAAGCCCGCAATCNTGGAGTCTCACCATACAGGTTGACAGCAGTAAGATCTAAATAATAATGTATCTAGCTTACCAAGCCAATCAGGGAGCTTCCGTCTATCAAAACTGTTGTATGAGATGGACAAATATGTTAGGTTTAAAAGGCTTTCTAAAGAGGGAAGGCAACCTTGAACTTATTATTTCTAAGATCTAGGGGTTGTAAGGTGTGTTAGATTCATAATTGAAGATGGTATTTGACTGACCATGTTAGTATCAATAAGGTAAATTTCTCTAAGTTGTGTTAGATCCCCAATAGATGATGGGATCTCACAACTAAGGTTGTTGCCACTTAGGTCCAGATATGAGAGGTTTGGAAACTTGCCAAGCAAGTCACAATTGCTTGTATCAAAGTTATTATAACCTAGATCAAGTACTGTAAGCTGTGTCAGGTTGCTTACAGATACTGGAAGAGGCCCGTTGAAAGAGCAAACATATAAATTCAACTGGTTCAAGTGTATGAGGCAACCGACTGAAGCTGGTAACTCACCTTGAAATTTAGTTCCACCAATAATCAGATCCTTAAGTTGACTGTTACCATGAAACTCGGTAAAATAACCGCTAAGCTCATAGTTATCTTGCACATCTAAATGTTGCAGCGTTGAAAGGTCACATAAACCTATTGGGAAATAGCCAGTAAGCCCGCAATCTCTCAGAACCAGTGATGTTAACGAAGAGCAATTGGCCAAGACATCAGGTATTTCAGAACTTATGTTGAAGAGATCTTTCAGTCTTACTTGAACTTTGAACAAGATTTCTGAAGCCAGGACTTTGCAGCTTTAATTTGTTTCCAGTTAGATCCAAAGACACCAACTGGGTGAGATACGATATTTCTTTTGGGACATGACCACTAAAAGACGAATACGAAAGATTTAGATTTTCCAACTGTGAGAGACGTCCTATTCCAGACGGAACTTGAGAGAGAGAGAAATTATTATCAGCAAGGTTTAGCCTACGAAGGTGAACGACATTAAAGAGACTGTTGTTGGAAAATATGGGGCCATAGAGATAGCTGCTGCTCAAGTTGAGTCCAGTTACATGACCTGAACTGCATTCAACCCCGTCCCATAAACAACAATCATTCATACCCTTTGACCATGAAGCAACTTATGGTCACGCATGAGAAGTGAAGGATGCTGTATCATTTAAGGACATGTTTTTTTTTGAACTGTAATAACATAACACTCATCAACATGACTCAATGCCAATGTAGTTTTAAAAACACATATCACTATGAGCATGATCACATGCAAAGAATTTGCCATGGGTGGAGGCATTCCACATTTCCAGATTTCCACATTAGACTTGAACAAACGCACTGGTTAATAGTTAACTACAGCCTTTTTTAGAAACGTTTTCAACGAGACTAGAACCAAAGACCTATTGGTTTATGGACAACCCACATACCGCTAGGCCAGATGCCGTAAATGCTTAATAGCTTAACTACTTGTATACGACATGCCATGTACAAGGACAGTCCAACAACACAGAACAAAGACCAATAAAACCTTCATATCTAATGCTAACTTAAGCCTGGAGGTGCAGCCTCCGCATGACGCGGCAAATGTGAAGTTGAAAAACATAAAAACGAAAATAAATACTAATGTAATGATAGTCAAAACCCAAGTAGGTTTAAGTTTTTGAGATAATTCCCTAATTTTATTCCAAAGTAGGTTTAGTGACTAAACAAACATTTTTGTATATAATATTTGTTACTCTTCAAAACCCAAAAAAGCAAACAGGTACTAAAATTTTCATTTAACTCAGGCATGCCTCTATGCATGTCATTATCAAATTGATTCCACAAGAATGACACTTTAATCATGCTATGTGCCTCTGAACCAACCGATATTTTATTTTATTTTATTATTATTATTATTATTATTATTATTATTATTATTATTATTATTATTATTATTATTATTATTATTATTATTATTATTATTATTATTATTATTATTATTATTATTATTATTATTATTATTATTATTATTATTATTATTATTATTATTATTATTATTATTATTATTATTATTATTATTATTATTATTATTATTATTATTATTATTATTATTATTATTATTATTATTATTATTATTATTATTATTATTATTATTATTATTATTATTATTATTATTATTATTATTATTATTATTATTATTATTATTATTATTATTATTATTATTATTATTATTATTATTATTATTATTATTATTATTATTATTATTATTATTATTATTATTATTATTATTATTATTATTATTATTATTATTATTATTATTATTATTATTATTATTATTATTATTATTATTATTATTATTATTATTATTATTATTATTATTATTATTATTATTATTATTATTATTATTATTATTATTATTATTATTATTATTATTATTATTATTATTATTATTATTATTATTATTATTATTATTATTATTATTATTATTATTATTATTATTATTATTATTATTTTATTATTTTATTTTTTTCCCCCAGGTTTTTCTAAACTCAACTATTTGTTCATTATTCTTGTTCTTGGGTTGCAAGAAGAGGACTAAACAATTGGTAGAATTAACTAAGATCTATTGCTTTTATTCAAGTGTTTTCTATTTTTAAAACAATTTGAGAACCCGGAAAATCATGAACCCAAAGATATTGTAGATGCCCAGGGGTCCAAGGTTCGGCCACACACGTTTTTCCAACAAGGGTATATTTGACAATATGAAAAGAAGACGCGTTACACAATTCACATGAACCAGGTCTCACAAAGTGAAAAGAAGAAACACAAAAAGCATATACAGTGATTTGCTAATAGGAAAATCATATGAACCTTTTTCAGCAACCGAGCAACAGAATGTGGTTCTAGGGGCGGTCAATAGAACAAATAACATTTACTGTCAAATATAATAGCCCGGAATGGTCCGTTGCTGCTGCAGCGTCACGACTTGCGCGCATGGCTTTAATCTATTGTTTCTACTACCAACTACTATAATTAATCACATTGAAAGGAACCAAGAGAATAGTAAAATGCAGACATAATACTTTAGCTGAAGTTTATAGTAATGCAATTATGAACTTCCTTAGCATTTTATATACAATATTAACACAAGGTACAACTACTAGCACAGCTGTGCTATTCAGTAATAAACAAATAAGTCATATTCGAAGGCTGGAAACACCAAATCTAGAGCGACGATGACAAAAAAATGGGCTTCTATGGGCTAATTTGTAAAAGATTTTGGCGTATTTAGCCCCCTCTTTTTTTTTTAAATGGGCATGTATGGCCAGTAGTGAAGCACCGAAACGCCTACAAGGCCGGCGTTCCCGTTTGGAAACAGGGTGGGAACGGATACGCCCCCGAAACGTTTCCCTGATGTTCGAAACGTTTCGTATGAAGTTTCCTAGCCGTTTCTGGATTTCCAAGCCGCTTCTTTTGGGTTTTAATGGGCTTTTTTATTCCAAAAGGCATATACATTAGGGCATCGGCATATACATATATGATTATATACATACTCTCTCATCATCTCTATCGAATATCTATTATGGCTTCTCAAGAAACACAACAAGAAACACAAGGATCATCAAGTACAAATACAGATCAACCTCCATTGTGGGAATATGTGACTAAACTCGAAAAGCAAGGTGCAGCAGGGAAATTTATTTGCAACCTTTACAGTGAAACTAGACAAGGATCGTATTCAAGGGTTAGAGCACATTTACTTGGTATAAAAGGTAATCTTTGTAGTGTTTTATGTCAAGGAATCCGAATGATGATGTAAAGATGTGGGATGTGGGTGGAGATGCTTTTGATTCAATGGAAGATGTAGGGTTTTTGGAGTTTGCCGATCTCTCACTAGATGAAGTGGAATTTGAAAATGATTTGATTATTGATAATTAATTACCTTCGGAAGATGTAGTATTTTTGGAGTTTACAATTTACATCAACATATATCTATTTTGGAATTTCTTTAATATATTTTTAATTTTTTTATATTTTTTTTATTGTCGTATCTATGCCGTTCCCGTATCTTGAATTTTTTATTTTTGTCGTTTCCCGTTCCCGTATCGTCCCCGTATGCCGTTCCCGTTTCGGTGCTACACTATAGCACCGAAACGGGAACGACAAAGGGACACGGGGATGATACAGGAACGGGAAACGGAAAAAAATCAAAATTTCAAGATACGGGAATGGCATAGATAAGGCAATAAAAAATATAAAAATATTAAAAATATATTAAAGAAAATCCAAAATAGATATATGTTGATGTAAATTGTAAACTCCAAAAATACTACGTCTTCCAAAGGTAATTAATTATCAATAATCAAATCATTTTCAAATTCCACTTCGTCTAGTGAGAGATCGGCAAACTCCAAAAACCCTACATCTTCCATTGAATCAAAAGCATCTCCACCCACATCCCACATCTTTACATCATTCGGATTCCTTGACATAAAACGCTACAAAGATTACCTTTTATACCAAGTAAATGTGCTCTAACCCTTGAATACGATCCTTGTCTAGTTTCACTGCAAAGGTTGCAAATAAATTTCCACGCTCCTCCTGCTGCACCTTGCTTTTCGAGTTTAGTCACATATTCCCACAATGGAGGTTGATCTGTATTAGTACTTGATGATTCTTGTGTTTCTTGTTGTGTTTCTTGAGAAGCCATAATAGATATTCGATAGAGATGATGAGAGACTATGTATGTAATCGTATATGTATATGCCGACGACCTAATGTATATGCCGGTCCAGCCTTTTGGAATAAAAAAGCCCATTAAAACCCAAAGAAATGGCTTGGAAACTTCTTGGAAATCCAGAAACGGCTAAGAAACTTCATACGAAGCGTTTCGAACATTAGGGAAACGGCTTGGAAACGTTTCGGGGGCGTATCCGTTCCCACCCTGTTTCCAAACGGGAACGCCGGCCTTGTAGGCGTTTCGGTGCTTCACTATGTATGGCCCTTTCAAACAGAAAACTTATAAGTATAATATATTTAGTTATTTAAATATAAATGAGGTGTTAGGTTTCGGGAATTTTTTTTCGTCGTTTTAGGTCTTTTCTAAAACGACTCGTATAACATGGGTCCGTTTGACCCATGCCCGTTTAAGCCCGAGCCCGCCAGATCC
Source organism: Artemisia annua (assembly GCA_014162995.1). NCBI lineage: Eukaryota > Viridiplantae > Streptophyta > Magnoliopsida > Asterales > Asteraceae > Artemisia > Artemisia annua. The sequence goes on from LBNU01023487.1 coordinate 88,441, forward strand.
ACCCGTTTTGCCACCTCTACGTGGAATTGTGAAAATATGAGCACCAAAATACAAGCATGAGAATGCTAGAGGATGAGAGATAATTCAATTAAATGGTATAATAATAACTAAACAACAATTACTTTTATGCGAAGCTTCCAAAAAGAACTTCAACCCCTCAAACTAACCATTTCGTAGTGTTGAGAGGGCAAAGAAGTCATTGGAAAATTATAATAAGTTAAGAACACAAAATATTTTAAAATTTTAATAAGATCATAGCAGTTATGACCGTTATGTGGGGCCCGTCATATAAACGGGCCTAGTCAGTCAATGACTGAGCCAGTCGTGAACCTGCTCTGCTTTAACCAGCCTTTAATAGGAATTGGGACTGATCAAGGACCACATGCCCACCAGGGTAAAATTAAACTGTAATTTGGAGTTTTGGACCGTAGACCACTTTGTGTATATACATTGGATCACTGATGTGGGTAAAATTTAGAATGTGTACCAGAAGAAATCTTCGAAAATATGGGTCGGGATTTGATGGAAGTACAAATTCCATGTGTGGCCATATGCATGCTATGTTTCACTTCAAGTAATAGCAACATGAGAAATCCTTTTTACCTCAGACTTTGGCTGCAATTCCCGCAGGTTTGTGTTGAAAGATCCAGTCCTAAGTATGTCTTCAGCTATTACCCAAGGCCTGCATGANCATGTGCAAGACTTTGTTAGGGGAAATATAAACAATTTCCCGTTCTCTAAATTCCTTCAAATCATGGCATGCAGACTGATAAGACCCATGTATGTTAGGGGAATGTTTCCTTGTTATGATGTTATCTAATAACAGATTCCTAATTAGATCATATTTGATTTTACTTTGTAAGACATTATGTATCCAAAATGAATATTTAACTTCTCAAATATCTTTACCATCTTACTATATTAGTAGATGTTCAAAATTTTCCAAATTTCTTTCTCTGTAATTAAACACTTTATATTTAGTGTGAGGCGGTACCCAACGGAAAGGCATCCAGTTATGATACAATGATTACGGCTAGCAAATCTATAAGCTTAAAAAAGCAAAGGTTCATGAAAACAATTAAAGGCAATTGACAAGATAACAATTACAGAGTACCATTTAAAGATATCGACTCACAAACTATTGTGTACAGCAACAATGCTTACCTTCCAGAGCAAGATATGATAAAGTGATTTGGATTGCTTATAAATTCACTTATCTTCATGAGATTTGGAATGCTATCTGCCACAATTGCTCCTCTCGCGTAAATTTCGTTTGATAAGCATGGAAAAACATATGCCTGTGCTGTTATTGTGGTTTTTTCATGTATGAACGCCGTCATCAACACCGGACATAAATCTCTTTCCAAATTCTCCAATATTATGTAATGATGACTCCCGGTTTGCTTGACACCTCCCATATCTCTGTCATCGTCGCTAAATTGGGTGCCGAATCTTTCACTCCCTATCCATGAAAAGCAATTAAAATGAGTTCTAAAATCAATATAAATTTCAAACGTAACTTGTAAAAACAATTTTAGGTAAAGTACAAAACCTTCAACAGATCCAATGTGAGAACTATGTCCTGCAGTTCCAAACTCCTACATATCAAGGAGCAAACTATTTATAAACAACTACCAGAAATTACAAACTAAGAAAGCCAGAAACTGAAAAACATGCCTGTGATTTATGTGATTTACTCATCGTTTCATTAGAACTTGTTCGTGGGGACAAAAATGGCATCTTAGGGATCAGAGTAAATTCAGACGAGCCCCCTTTAAGTTTTTCCTTCACAAACTTTGTGAACTTGTCCACTGCAGGATCAATAAGACCAGGCTTGATGAGGTATATCTCTTCCAGTGTTGCTGCAGTTAGATTGCCCACTGCAGGACCATGCTGCCAGTGTAGCACATAGTTGCATATGCATTTTTCAGGGGTATGCTCTTTGTAATGCACCTATTAAATTACAGAGCAGAAAATTATGTACTATAAAGAGGAGCAAATAACATATAATTAAAAAAATTCGCCACCACTACGTCATACAAGATTCTCAAAATGAACTACTGCAGATAACACACTTAGTAGTTCTATAACCTATTTTATTCATAGTTTCGTATACCAACGTTGAAATTTCATTATATTAAACTAAAATAACTATTCATGATCTACCAAACTACAAGGTCATATAACTATCAGAAAGCAAGAAGTTGTTGTTAGGTCTACAATAAGATAAAACTAACATTTCTCTATAATAACATTTTATAACTCTAACTATGAGTGTGTTTGGGATTGCTTATTTTCGTGCTGAACTATGAGCGTGTTTAGGATTGCTTTTTTTTTTTTAGCTTAATTATGAGTTTGTTTCGAATTGCTTAATTTTTTAGCAGATAAGCAGTTTAAAGTGTTTGGTTAATATACTTATCTGCTTATTTAGCAAGTTTGGAGCTACTTATTTCAGAGGGATTATGTGATATAAAATTAAAGTGACCTTTAAATCCACATATTTAACCTATCAACCTTTAAATGTATGCAAATAGCTCGTCTTGGTATTTGTTTACTTAACATATTCCTTTTAATTAATAACTTTCTTTTAAAAATTAAGCAAATCCAAACACTATCCCCTTATGCTGCAAAGAGGTCGAACTTTTATACAACTACTTGAGCTCGGCTAAATTTACCGTCATTTTGATATAATTGTTTTAATTATACTTTTGCCTAATTAATTGATTGATGTTGTTGTTGTGTGTTTTAATTTGATTGGATAAGTTTGTGTATATTTAGTTTGAATATTTTATCAATCAATTAGGCAAAACGATTATAGCAAAACAATTAACTGAGCTCAAGTAGTTGTATCAAAGTTCTACCTCTTTGCGGGCCTAGTTAGGTCTACAATAACATAACACTAACATTTATTATGATAACATTCAATTCAATATAAATATAAACCTATCATATCCAATTATAGCGAACCATCATTGCCTCAATAACTGATTTGTTTACATCCTCTACGATAACATAAACTTAACATTAATAGAATCAGACCAAATTTACACAAAATGACCGCAAAACTAAGCCTTAGGGGATGTTTGTATCGGCTTATATCGTCGGCTTATGGCTTATTTGATTTTGGGCTTATGTTTTATAAGCTCACTTTTTGTGGCTTATTTTGAATCTTTTCGGCTTATATAAGTTTTTTATGCTATAATAAGCTTATATAATCCAAAAAGTTTCAAAATAAGCCACAAAAAGTGAGTTTATGAAACATAAGCCCAAAACCAAATAAGTCATAACAAACACCCTCTTAATAGTAATAAATATTCCATAAGATTCGAAAAACAGCTCGAGCTAAGAATCTGTAAGCTTGATTTCTTCTCGTTATATATTTCGAGCTCATTTCTTATACTCAAGTAACATAAAGGCAACATTTACAAAATATATTCAAACAAACAAATATACACAAACTTTTACAAAAATAAGCCCTAATTAATAATACCCAGTATTTCATGGAAGGAGCAAACACATTGACATTCGCTATCACTTCATTCGTGAATGTGTAGAGAATGGACACATTAATGTAGAACACGTTAATGGAGAACGTCAAAGAGCAGATATCTTAACAAAGGCACTACCAAGACTCAAGTTCGTGACTATGCGACAAATGCTCGGAGTTCAAGACTTAGGAGAAAGCAACATTCAAGATTAAGGAGGAGATTGTGAGCATGTAATCTTGCATGTCACTTCTCGGATGAAATAAACTCCAAGGACCAAATGTGTTCGTTAGAAACATTATAACCGAATAGCGGTTAGAAGTTAGTTATTAGTTATGTTAGTTATTTTCTGTAAAAGTCAATGGGTCACAACTCTTGGGTCATACCCGTTCGACCCAAGAAACACAGCGAAGGGACATGTCTGTTTGGATTGTGTCTGTTCGCATGAAACAGAACCAAACAACCCTTCTTACTCAAACATTGCGATGGTTCAATGATAACCATTCGCCTAGTATATATAGAACGAATCCTGTAACTTTATTCTAGTTGGAAAAATCATAATACAAGTTATCTAGTTTCATATACACTTTGCAATTTCATTATTCGATCCATTATACACTTTGGGACAACAGGAAATAGCTGGTGCATGTGCTCATCATAACACAATACACTTCTCTAGCACACTCTAACAGAGTGGAGAAAACAGTTAATATCTCTAAACAATATAACTTATAACACGACTCATAAGGAAAAACAACAGGTGTAGGTAATAACTTAAACTTTGCTTTCTATTTACACAGCTTAAAATTGACAAAGAACCAAGTCTAAACACCGAAAATCACAGCATAACTGCAGATAACGTTAACAAGAATCGCCGTTCTATAAAAAAACGTTAACAAGAATAAACCACTCAGTTCAAAACAACACACATCATAAGGAGTTACGTACCCATATTCACCGAACCAAAATTTCGACCTACTGCGATGATTAACAAAGAGCTTCAAATAACATCGTCATTATTAACATAAACTAACACTTCATAATCATATAATAACAAAAAACCTAGTTCTTAAGCTGGAAAATAATATTCGTTGAATAAATTATGAAAAACTGTTTTTTAGCATACATACAAACTACAACGTGAAACTAAAATAAACAAAAAAAAGTGAACTAGTATATGTTTGACATCCAATAACAATCGCATAACCTCAACAGCTTCATTTACAAAGGAAAAGGAAAAACCACCCTTCAATCTGCCAAAGATACACCATCACTGCTACCTGATGAAGACCAGATCTTACCGCCGTATTTCTGTTAAAACACCAATTTAATAAACTTCATCCCTAAAACAACCTCATCACAGCAAGAAAATGGAATGATTTACTCACCTGTTTACCAATGCTGAACGGGACATATTTGTATTCCTTCATATATGTGATAATACGGCTCATTGTCATGGAGAACATGAGGAACAAGCAAACAATTATCAAATTTGTTCATTATTCTTGTTCTTGGGTTGCAAGAAGAGGACTAAACAATTGGTAGAATTAACTAAGATCTATTGCTTTTATTCAAGTGTTTTCTATTTTTAAAACAATTTGAGAACCCGGAAAAATCATGAACCCAAAGATATTGTAGATGCCCAGGGGTCCAAGGTTCGGCCATACACGTTTTTCCAACAAGGGTATATTTGACAATATGAAAAGAAGACGCGTTACACAATTCACATGAACCAGGTCTCACAAAGTGAAAAGAAGAAAAACAAAAAGCATATACAGTGATTTGCTAATAGGAAAATCATATGAACCTTTTTCAGCAACCGAGCAACAGAACGCGGTTCTAGGGGCAGTCAACAGAACAAATAACATTTACTGTCAAATATAACAGCGCCCGGAATGGTCCGTGGCTGTTGCTGCGTCACGACTCGCGCGCATGGCTTTAATCTATTTTTTCTACTACCAACTACTATAATTAATCACACTGAAAGGAACCAAGAGAATAGTAAAACGCAGACATAATACTTTAGCTGAAGTTTATAGTAATGCAATTATGAACTTCCTTAGCATTTTATATACAATATTAACACAAGGTACAACTACTAGCACAGCTGTGCTATTCAAGTAATAAACAAGTCATATTCGAAGGCTGGAAACACCAAATCTGGAGCGACAATGACAAAAATATTATCTCTACTATGGGTTTCATCATTGTCGAGAGGGATCAAAGCCAATATGACCAGAAAATCTTGTTAAAATATACCTGAACTGCATCCAGTTGGCTTGTGTGCCAACTGCTATATCAAGTCCTATCTTCACAAAGTTAGGACAAAACTATCCCACCTCTACAAAACCTAAAACAAATATTGTCCTCTTCAGTTCTATCCATGAAAATAAAAATGAAACATTGTGAAGAATTGCATTTGACCTCAAATTTTATTTTGCTCGACTTCTGATAAATAAGCAGAAATTGGGTTAAATTTAGCAACATACTTACAATTTCGTACTGATTTGGGTATCAAAAGTATGTTTTCTGTTTTGCGATGGATTAAAGGATGTTTTTTGGGTTATTTGTATTCTATTAAAACCTGATTGGGTCTCTATATCTTCAGTTGATTACACAAGGCTACCTTTACTTATTATGGACCAAAATGGAACAAAACAACCCATAAATTTCAAATTTTTTATACCAAAATGTAAGTACATTGCTATCTTATGCAATCTGCCCATGAAACAGCACATAAGATTAATCTAATATCCTTTACCTGCATTAGAAACTGCATATTTACAGCTTGCAGAACCTAATTTACACTGCATGGTTGTAGAATCTTCTTCTCCCCCTTGTCTAAGCTCCTCATAAGTCCATTTAGATGATTGCGATATTCAATATATTGATCTTTTAGTTTCTTGGCTTTCGTGTACTCTTCTGATCCTAAATGGACAACCTTCAGCTCACTCGTATTGTAGTTCTGGGATTGGGAGTACGAGTCAAAGATCAATAAAGAAGAATATAGAAGACTGTAAATGTTGTGTTTGGTTGATGCAATTGTGGTTCAAAGACTGGTCCAGAAGCCCAGTTCAGAAGGTCTGGTTACTTTCATAGGTTCGGCCCGGTGGTCCTTAATCAAGCACAAGTTCAGTTCGAAGAACTAGTTTCCCAACCCGATTAGGTGGTAACGGACATAAATGACTATATTTGATTTCTCCCCTTGATTTTTTCATGTTATTTGTATTTTGACTGATTTCAAAATGCCAATTGTCTATGTTGCCCCTCCCAACAGCCATGTAAAGTGTCAAGCAATTCTGCTAGCAACGTTGGTTCTTTGACATCACACCCTCAAATGCGTCAAGAGAAATGTTTCAATCATTTTGAAGCATCTTTTCTTGTCATACGCGATGGAAAAAAAACATTAATAATTCAAAAGATATTAAAATCTTCTTACGACTCACAAAAATTTCACTTTTTGATTTCACTACAAGAATTCATGTACAAACAACTGTTAATTTCGGAAGACGATAAAATGCATATCAGACCAAGCAACCTAAAGTAAACAGCCATGCCACAAATGATGATTCAATTCAAGAAGGTAACTTTTCACTTTGCTTTGCATTTCTTGACGTGGTTGTTTAGTTTAGGTGTTGGTCTAATTTGCTTTAATCATCTTTCGAAAATTGGCATTTGTGAAGTACATAGCTTCTCAAGGTAAAGTCAGAGTGATATTCCCTTGTAACGTAGTAAGACTTCAACATGTCTTGCATTATGTATGATTAAATGGAAGGTTCCCATATAATCCACGGGTATTGTTGCTTCATAATAACTTGCTTATTTATTTTTCTTGACACAATTGAGGGTGTAAAAAATGAACCAATGTTGGTTGCAGAACTATTTGATGCAACTTCTATAATAAAACACAAAATTGAACAACACACACGTCAAATGTCTGTATAGTTCACGAGAGCAGAAAAACAAAACATATGATGCACGTGGAATTAGATGTGGCAATTTGTGCCCAAAATCATAACAATGGGCTTCTATGGGCTAATTTGTAAAAGATTTTGGCGTATTTAGCCCCCTCTTTTTTTTGAAATGGGCATGTATGGCCAGTAGTTAAGCACCGAAACACCTACAAGGCCGGCGTTCCCGTTTGGAAACAGGGTGGGAACGGATACGCCCCCGAAACGTTTCCCTAATGTTCGAAACGTTTCGTATGAAGTTTCCTAGCCGTTTCTGGATTTCCAAGCCGCTTCTTTTGGGTTTTAATGGGCTTTTTTATTCCAAAAGGCATATACATTAGGACATCGGCATATACATATACGATTATATACATACTCTCTCATCATCTCTATCGGATATCTATTATGGCTTCTCAAGAAACACAAGGATCATCAAGTACAGATACAGATCAACCTCCATTGTGGGAATATGTGACTAAACTGGAAAAGCAAGGTGCAGCAGGAGGAGCGTGGAAATTTATTTGCAACCTTTGCAGTGAAACTAGACAAGGATCGTATTCAAGGGTTAGAGCACATTTACTTGGTATAAAAGGTAATCTTTGTAGTGTTTTATGTCATGGAATCCGAATGATGATGATGTAAAGATGTGGGATGTGGGTGGAGATGCTTTTGATTCAATGGAAGATGTAGGGTTTTTGGAGTTTGCCGATCTCTCACTAGATGAACCGGAATTTGAAAATGATTTGATTATTGATAATTAATTACCTTTGGAAGATGTAGTATTCTTGGAGTTTACAATTTACATCAACATATATCTATTTTGGATTTTCTTTAATATATTTTTAATTTTTTTATATTTTTTTATTGCCGTATCTATGCCGTTCCCGTATCTTAAATTTTTTATTTTTGCCGTTTCCCGTTCCCGTATCGTCCCCGTATGCCGTTCCCGTTTTGGTGCTAAACGTTTCGGTGCTACACTGTAGCACCGAAATGGGAACGACAAAGGGACACGGGGATGATACAGGAACGGGAAACGGAAAAAAATCAAAAATTCAAGATACGAGAATGGCATAGATAAGGCAATAAAAAATATTAAAAATATATTAAAAAAATCCAAAATAGATATATGTTAGATGTAAATTGTAAACTCCAAAAATACTACATCTTTCAAAGGTAATTAATTATCAATAATCAAATCATTTTCAAATTCCATTTCATCTAGTGAGAGAGCGGCAAACTCCAAAAACCCTACATCTTCCATTGAATCAAAAGCATCTCCACCCACATCCCACATCTTTACATCATCATTCGGATTCCTTGACATAAAACACTACAAAGATTACCTTTTATACCAAGTAAATGTGCTCTAACCCTTGAATACGATCCTTGTCTAGTTTCACTGCAAAGGTTGCAAATAAATTTCCACGCTCCTCCTGCTGCACCTTGCTTTTCGAGTTTAGTCACATATTCCCACAATGGAGGTTGATCTGTATTTGTACTTGTATTTGTACTTGATGATCCTTGTGTTTCTTGTTGTGTTTCTTGAGAAGCCATAATAGATATTTGATAGAGATGATGAGAGAGTATGTATGTAATCGTATATGTATATGTCGATGCCCTAATGTATATGTATATGCCAGTTGGGTTCCCAGCCTTTTGGAATAAAAAAGCCCATTAAAACCCAAAGAAACGGCTTGGAAACTTCTTGGAAATCCAGAAATGGCTAAGAAACTTCATACGAAGCGTTTCGAACATTAGGGAAACGGCTTGGAAACGTTTCGGGGCGTATCCGTTCCCATCCCGTTTCCAAACGGGAACGCCGGCCTTGTAGGCGTTTCGGTGCTTCACTATGTATGGCCCTTTCAAAAGTTAAATGGGCATTAACGGGCACATGTTCTCTCAATTGGAGAATGAAATTGCTCAAACAGAAAACTTATAAGTAATTAAGTATAATATATTTAGTTATTTAAATATAAATGAGGTGTTAGGTTTGGGGAATTTTTTTTGTCGTTTTAGGTCTTTTCTAAAGCGACTCGTATAACATGAGTCCGTTTGACCCATGCCCGTTTAAGCCCGTGCCCGTTAGGGCCCGAGCCCGCCAGATCCACCCGTTTTGCCACCTCTACGTGGAATTGTGAAAATATGAGCACCAAAATACAAGCATGAGAATGCTAGAGGATGAGAGATAATTCAATTAAATGGTATAATAATAACTAAACAACAATTACTTTTATGCGAAGCTTCCAAAAAGAACTTCAACCCCTCAAACTAACCATTTAGTAGTGTTGAGAGGGCAAAGATGTCATTGGAAATTTATAATAAGTTAAGAACACAAAATATTTTAAAATTTTAATAAGATCATAGCAGTTATGACCGTTATGTGGGGCCCGTCATATAAACGGGCCTAGTCAGTCAATAACTGAGCCAGTCGTGAACCTGCTCTGCTTTAACCAGCCTTTAATAGGAATTGGGACTGATCAAGGACCACATGCCCACCAGGGTAAAATTAAACTGTAATTTGGAGTTTTGGACCTTAGACCACTTTGTGTATATACATTGGATCACTGATGTGGGTAAAATTTAGAATGTGTACCAGAAGAAATCTTTGAAAATATGGGACGGGATTTGATGGAAGTACAAATTCCATGTGTGGCCAAATGCATGCTACGTTTCACTTCAAGTAATAGCAACATGAGAAATCCTTTTTACCTCAGACTTTGGCTGCAATTCCCGCAGGTTTGTGTTGAAAGATCCAGTCCTAAGTATGTCTTCAGCTATTACCCAAGGCCTGCATGAATAAAATGACTTCAATAAACTGCTTATAATTAATAAACTTACAGTATTACGTGATACTACTTGGTAACAGTTTTACACTGTTTGTCAAATGAAAATGTAATAAAGTGATACTACTTGGTAATGTTACTATGTAAGAATGTAAATCATGTAGAACCTGTTAATGAATAAATTGCCTCATATAAATTGATTAGTTTATACTTAGGCTATAAATAACTTCCTAACTGATTTGGGGTTTTTTTTTTTTTTTTTTTTTTTTTTTTTTTTTTTTTTTTTTTTTTTTTTGAATAATACATGTGCAAGACTTTGTTAGGGGAAATATAAACAATTTCCCGTTCTCTAAATTCCTTCAAATCATGGCATGCAGACTGATAAGACCCATGTACGTTAGGGGGATGTTTCCTTGTTATGGTGTTATCTAAAACAGATTCCTAATTAGATCATATTTGATTTTTACTTTGTAAGACATTATGTATCCAAAATGAATATTTAACTTCTCAAATATCTTTACCATCTTACTATATTAGTAGATGTTCAAAATTTTCCAAATTTCTTTCTCTGTAATTAAACACTTTATATTTAGTGTGAGGCGGTACCCAACGGAAAGGCATCCAGTTATGATACAATGATTACGGCTAGCAAATCTATAAGCTTAAAAAAGCAAAGGTTCATGAAAACAATTAAAGGCAATTGACAAGATAACAATTACAGAGTACCATTTAAAGATATCGACTCACAAACTATTGTGTACAGCAACAATGCTTACCTTCCAGAGCAAGATATGATAAAGTGATTTGGATTGCTTATAAATTCACTTATCTTCATGAGATTTGGAATGCTATCTGCCACAATTGCTCCTCTCGCGTAAATTTCGTTTGATAAGCATGGAAAAACATATGCCTGTGCTGTTATTGTGGTTTTTTCATGTATGAACGCCGTCATCAACACCGGACATAAATCTCTTTCCAAATTCTCCAATATTATGTAATGATGACTCCCGGTTTGCTTGACACCTCCCATATCTCTGTCATCATCGCTAAATTGGGTGCCGAATCTTTCACTCCCTATCCATGAAAAGCAATTAAAATGAGTTCTAAAATCAATATAAATTTCAAACTTAACTTGTAAAAACAATTTTAGGTAAAGTACAAAACCTTCAACGGATCCAATGTGAGAACTATGTCCTGCAGTTCCAAACTCCTACATATCAAGGAGCAAACTATTTATAAACAACTACCAGAAATTACAAACTAAGAAAGCCAGAAACTGAAAAACATGCCTGTGATTTATGTGATTTACTCATCGTTTCATTAGAACTTGTTCGTGGGGACAAAAATGGCATCTTAGGGATCAGAGTAAATTCAGACGAGCCCCCTTTAAGTTTTTCCTTCACAAACTTTGTGAACTTGTCCACTGCGGGATCAATAAGACCAGGCTTGATGAGGTATATCTCTTCAAGTGTTGCTGCAGTTAGATTGCCCACTGCAGGACCATGCTGCCAGTGTAGCACATAGTTGCATATGCATTTTTCAGGGGTATGCTCTTTGTAATGCACCTATTAAATTACAGAGCAGAAAATTATGTACTATAAAGAGGAGCAAATAACATATAATTAAAAAAATTCGCCACCACTACGTCATACAAGATTCTCAAAATGAACTACTGCAGATAACACACTTAGTAGTTCTATAACCTATTTTATTCATAGTTTCGTATACCAACGTTGAAATTTCATTATATTAAACTAAAATAACTATTCATGATCTACCAAACTACAAGGTCATATAACTATCAGAAAGCAAGAAGTTGTTGTTTACAATAAGATAAAACTAACATTTCTCTATAATAACATTTTAGAACTCTAACTATGAGCGTGTTTGGGATTGCTTATTTTCGTGCTGAATTATGAGCGTGTTTAGGATTGCTTATTTTTTTGAGCTTAATTATGAGTTTGTTTCGAACTGCTTTATTTTTTAGCAGATAAGCAGTTTAAAGTGATTGGGTAATATACTTATCTGCTTATTTAGCAAGTTTGGAGCTACTTATTTCAGAGTGATTATGTGATATAAAATCAAAGTGACCTTTAAATCCACATATTTAACCTATCAACCTTTAAATATATGCAAATAGCTCGTCTTGTTATTTCTTTACTTAACATATTCCTTTTAATTAATAACTTTCTCTTAAAAATTAAGCAAATCCAAACACTATCCCCTTATGCTGCAAAGAGGTCGAACTTTTATACAACTACTTGAGCTCGGCTAAATTTACTGTCATTTTGATATAATTGTTTTGAATATACGTTTGCCTAATTCATTGATTGATGTTGTGTGTTTTAATTTGATTGGATAAGTTTGTGTATATTTAGTTTGAATATTTTATCAATCAATTAGGCAAAACGATTATAGCAAAACAATTAACTGAGCTCAAGTAGTTGTACTATATCAAAGTTCTACCTCTTTGCGGGCCTAGTTAGGTCTACAATAACATAACACTAACATTTATTATGATAACATTCAATTCAATATAAATATAAACCTATCATATCCAATTATAGCGAACCATCATTGCCTCAATAACTAGAATTGTTTACATCCTCTACAATAACATAAACCTAACATTAATAGAATCAGACCAAACTTACACAAAATGGCGGCAAAACTTAGCCTTAATAGTAACACATATTCCATAAGATTCGAAACACACTCGAGCTAAGCATCTGTAAGCTTGAGCTCTTCTTGTTATATATTTGGGCAAATATTTTTAAAAAGTACTATACTTGCCCCCATTTGTTTTTCTATGTAGCGAACAATTTTTTTTTGCTTATACGGGTACTTTTCTTTCAAATTCGTTCTTCTTAAGGTACTTTGTGACATTTTTGCCCTTCGATTTTTTTTTTTTTTTCCCTGTTAGCTGAGAGGGGCAAAAATGTCACAAAATACCTCAAAAAAGCAGAATTTGAAAGAAAAGTACCCGTATAAGCAAAACATTTCGTTCGCTACCATAAAAACAAATTGTGGCAAGTATGATACGTTTTTAAAACATTTGCCCTATATATTTCGAGCTCGTTTCTTATATACTCAAGTAACATAAAGGCAACATTTACAAATATATTCAAACAAACAAATATACACAAACTTATACAAAAATAAGCCCTAATTAATGATAATAATAATTAAAAAAAAAAAAAAAAAAAAAAAAAAAAAAAAAAAAAAAAACATACAGTATCAACAACAGCATCAAAATACCGCAACGAACCGTCATCTCCCTGATAACTAGCACAAACCGTCATATTCTCCGTCACTTTCGCACACTCATTATCCTCAACCGCAACTGACACAGGCCTAAAACGCCTAACAAACTCGCTGACGTCATCGAGATTTCGAAACTCTTTAGCAGTGAAAACCTCGTCGAATTTGGAGTCGGGAAAGTCCTGGAGCTTGACGCGAAGACGACGGTTGTTGTTGTTGTTGTCTTCGAGGATGACGCCGGATGTGTACCATGCGTCGTCTTTGATTGATTTGTAGTCCAGGTTGAAAAGTGGGGTCGTCGACATGCAGAGTGTGTGTGTGTGTGTTTGTTTGTATGTGTGGGCCCGGGGGAGGTTTTTTGGTAAAGGAAAATGTAGGGTCATGCAGTGTCGTAGTGGCAGTAGGAAGCAAAAGTCTATTGCATTGGGAATAGCGGAGGGTGGGTGCTGGGCTGAGAGGCGGGTAGAGGTTTGTCTTGATTTGCCTGTTGGGCTTGCGGATACAAGGACTGAACTTGGGCGACCTAGCAAGCCATAAAAAGCCCATGTTGTGCCTGTTGTTAGCACCATACACACCCAATATTAGGTTGCAACCAAGGTGTTCATGGTTCGGGTAATAAACCGAATAAACCGAACCGAATCGAACTGAATAACGAAAAAATCGAACCAAACTTATAACCGAACCGAATTTTTCTAAACCGAAACGAACCGAACTAAAAATTCGATTTTCGGTTTGGATATGGTTTGGCTATCTAAACCGAAAACCGAATTTATATAAATATATATATATTTTTTATATATTTTTTATATATTTTTATATATAAAAAATGACTATTAAAATTTTAGCCTAATATAAAAAACACTTTTATGCTTGAAATAAAATTTTTTTTTTGCCAAAAATCTATATAAAAAATATAAATGGTATAATTCAAGTACAAATTTTGGTTTTCGGTTTTGACCCATAACCGAACCGAACTTCGGTTCGGTTCTCGATTCGATTCGGTCACAAATATTTTTGGTTCGGTTCAGTTTTCAGTTATGACCCAACAAAAATTTTAACCGAACAACCCGAACCGAATAAACCGATTAACCCTAGAACCGAACCGATGAACACCCCTAAACTAATGTTTGTGTTGCTAGATGGATCTTGTGAATCACTTTTACTAACCCTTATAGGGGAAGGTACGGTTGCGTTGTAGCATGGCGCCATCCCACCAGGCGAGGACAACGGCGCAAACATCATACAATGCCTTGGCTGTTAGCCTCTTGCGCCATTTAGACCAGCCTACGCTGTTGACTTTTTTTTAGCGGGTTATGTGTAGACCTATGACATCACTTTAATTCATGGCAACACTTTTATATGAGGGAAGGGTGTTTTGTGTGGTGTTATAGAAACAAGTGTTGAGGTGACACCACTCACCATCTCACGACACCAAACTCGCCTTGTGCTCTTAAACGAATAGGAGGGTTGTTAATGATGCATGATACTTTAGCCTTGTTACGAGACCAAAATTGAATATGATAATCAACTTAGCCAAATGTATATTAGACAATTCAAACCAAAGCCTTCGTATTAACGAGTAGCCTTTTACTGGAAAAGTAATACTCCCTCCGTCTCAAATTATAAGCCCATTTTTCTACTTTTGGTTATCTCAAAACACTTGTCCATTTTCCTAATTTAACCAATTAAAAGACACGTTAGTTAAGAGACAAGATATTTGATTGGTGAATAAATTAGTTAGTAGATTTTATTAAATTTTATGTAAATTAAAAATGGATTTATAATTTAAGCCGGAGGGAGTACTTCAAAGTCAACAATCAACAATCAACAAAATAAATATGATACTTTGATATAAAGAGAAAGAGAATAAAAAATTAAGATTTTTGGAGGGTTTGGGGAAACATAGACGTGAGGTAAGAGAATTTTGGAACAATTAGTAGAGACTAGATAAGTACTTGTGCATAACAACGAGATCTTATAGCAGCAAATGGTTATAGTGATATTTTGGCACAATATATTAAACTCAACATTAACATTTTATTGATCATTCATTTCCATTATAAATTAAGACAAGAGTAAAAAAGAAGAAGTGTATGGTGTTTATATATTAGCGAGTAGTATGATTTTTTGGAAACTATTATTGTATTAATTAAGTTTGTGCTAATTTATCACTTATAATAAGGGGTATAATAGGTAAAGAACATTACCCAAAAATTAAGAATTTTTAAGAAATTAAAAAATGTGAGCATGTTTTATAAGTAACTAGCAGGGTTTCCGCGCGTTGCAGCTGCGGGTACCCTGAAATAAAATTTTCCGGTGAATCATGTATTTTAGTTTATTATGTTCTTTTTGACAATAAATTTACGGATATCAAAATTTTCGTTTTGCTCGTGTCCATTCGGGCTCGAGCCCGTTGGCTCGTGTCCGTTCAGGCTCGAGCCCGTTTGGCGCGTGCCCATTCGGGCTCGAGCCCATTTGGCCCGTTGTTCGTTCCGGCTTGAATATTTTTATAATGTGCTTTATTATTTATATTAGTGATATTTAATGCGGGAATTGTATTTAAGTTGGTTGTACAATATGCTTGATAATTTGTATTTCTTATGTAGGGGGTGTTTTAGTAAGTGTATTAATTGTATTTATTGACTAGTTAATTAATTGTATTTAATGTACATAATGTTTTATTTATTGTATTTAATGTTAGTATTAATTGTATGTTAGAATTAAATATGAGGGGAATTTCTATAAGTAGTATGATATTAAATGTCAAATTGTGTTGAATCACTTGTACTTTTAGCATTGAAATGTGTAAGGCTTAATTGTAAGTATTCTAATAATAGTAAGCCTTTGTGTATTATGAGATAGTTAGATAGATTAAGATAAATTCGGAGAAAACTTAAATGACTCTTATTACCATGTTTGGTTAATGAATTGTTTGCCATGTATTATTATTAGTTCCAAAAAATTATATAGTTACGAGAAAAGTTTATTTATGAACTAAGTTTTTGTTGCATACTAAGGGACAAATCGCCACCATCCATCTAATTTGATCTAATTGTGAGGATTAACCTAAGATTTAAAAATGGAACATAATTCCATGTTTTTTTCTTGTCTATTTTTCTTTCTTATTTATTCATTTGTTTTTTTCTTTTTTCTTTTTTTTTTTTTCTATCCACGTTTTTTTTTTCCTTTTTTTCTCTTTTTTTCTATTGTCTTTCTTTTTTATCAACTTTTTCTTTTTTTTTCTTTGTTTGTCTTTTCTTTTTTATTAACTTTTTTTTCTTCTTTCTATTGACACATTTTTTTTTTCTTTGTTTTAATAAACACTTTTTTATCATTTTTTTTAAATCACGTTTATTTTAAATTCACTTGTATTCTTTTTAGAATTCACGTTTTTTTTTCAATTCCTTACGTTTTCGTCCGTTTTATCCGTTTTCATACGTTTATACACGTTTTCGTCTTTTTTTTTTTATAAAGTTTTCGTTAATTTTTAGATGTTTTCGTCCAATTTTATACACTTTCGCCCGTTTTCATACGTTTTCGTCCATTTTTATAAACTTTCTTTCGTTTTCAGACGTTTTCGTCTGTTTTCATATGTTTTCGTCCGTTTTATACATATTTGTCCGTTTTCAGACGTTTTCGGCAGGTTTTATACGTTTTCAGACATTTTTGTTCATTTTCGTCCATTTTTTAACGTTTTTGTCTATTTTCAGACGTTTTCGACTGCTTTCTTCCGTTTTCGTCCGTTTTCATAAGTTTTCGTCCGTTTTTATACATTTTTGTCCGTTTTCGGCTGTTTAATACGTTTTTAGACGTTTTATTCGTTTTCATATGTTTTCGTCTGTTTTTATACGTGTTCATCCGTTTTTTTTACTTTTTCGTTTGTTTTCAGACGTTTTGTCTGTTTTTGTCCGTTTTCATACGTTTTTGTCCGTTTTTAAACGTTTTTGTCTTTTTTCATACATTGATATATGTTTTTGTCTGTTTTCATACGTTTTCTTGAGTTTTTATACATTTCTGTCTGTTTTTCATCCTTTTTCGGCAGTTTTTACACGTTTTCATATGTTTTCGTCTGTTTTCTTACGTTTTCCTTTGTTTTCATCTGTTTTCTTTCGTCTTCGTCCATTTTTCATATGTTTTCATCCGTTTTTAGACGTGTTTTTACGCTTTTATACGTATTTGTTCGTTCTCATCCGTTTTAATACGTTTCTAAATATCATTTGATATTCTTAATATCACAAGTGATATTTAGAATATGACAGAATATCACTTGTGATTTTAAGAATATCAATTATGATATTTAGAAACGTATGAAAAAGGACGAAAACTTATGAAAACAAACGAAAAAGATGAAAATGTATGAATACGGACAAAAACGTTAGTGAATTAAACGTGAAATCACTTGTGATATTCTGAATATCACTTGTGATTTTCCGAATATCACTTGTGATATTCTGAATATCACTTGTGATTTTCCGAATATCACTTGTGATATTCAAAATATCACTTGTGATTTTTATGTTACAAACTATTTGTTGACAATCACTTCTGATGTCTGAAAACAGTCGAAAACATTTAAAAGTGAATGAAAACGAATGAAAATGAACAAAAACGTTAGAAAACGAATGAAAACAGATGAAAACATGTGAAAACGAACGAAAGCATACAAAAACGGACGAAAACATATGAAAACAGACGAAAACGTATGAAAATGGATGAAAACGTATGAAAACTGGCAAATATGTATGAAAACGTATGAAAACGGGCAAAAACTTAAGAAAACAGACGAAAACGTATGAAAACAGACAATTACAGATGAAAATGTAAGAAAACGAATGAAAACGTATAAAAACAGACGAAAACGTGTTAAAACGGGTGAAAATGTAAGTAAACAGATGAAAACATATGAAAACGGGCGAAAACGTAAGAAAACAGACAAAAACGTATGAAAACGAATGAAAATGTAAGAAAAATGACAAAAACGAATGAAAACGGACGAAAACGTAAGAAAACGAATGAAAACAGACGAAAACAGATGAAAACATATGAAAACGAACGAAAACGTATAAAAACGGAGGAAAACGTATGAAAACGGACGAAAACTGTAACAACCCACAAAATCTCATCACTATCATATCCATTACAAATTCCTATAGTAGGTATTTCACAGGTAAATTTTTGCTTTTTATGTGCATTCATTACTTGCATGACTCTCTAGACTTGCCCACGTATCCACACAAGCCAAATAACTCAACACTCACATCCTATAAACCCCTGGTATGTCAAGCATAAGATTATAACAACACCACAATAAGTAATTTACCAATCTAATACACTAAACTTACCACAAAACCATAACAAACCCTAAATAAACCCTAATTAGGTCTATGTGTTTACTAAACCCTATATGCTTAGTTAAAGTAGTTTGAAAGTGTCCAAGGCTTAAGTATGAGTTACCTTAGGAACATTAGGATACCTAAGGACCCTTAGGCACTAGTAAAACCCATTAGAGTTTAGGTATAAGTCCCTCAGGCACAAAACCATAACTAGGTTATAACTTCCCGAAAACTAGGTCAAACCTTCCCAAATCTTTCCCATAAGCTACCACCACTTAGTATAAGCCCCTTAAGACTTAGGATTAGTTATTAGACACTCTTAGGAACCTAAATTAGGCACTAAACCCTAGGCAAAACCCTAAACTCACTCTAGGTAAAACTAGGATAAAACTAAACCTAAAAACCTAAAACTAGTTACCAAACACCTCTAAACAACCAACCAAGCACCCTAGCACATCCCTTATACCAACCTAGAACCCTAGCACCTCACAAGTACCCACACAAGGAGGTGCATCACCTCCTTGTCACCTCCTTCCCTCGTCGGTCTCACCATCTCCACACAAACCCTAAACCGCCATAACTAGACCTCCACCCTTATAGCTCCTAATAGTCAGAATATAGCTTGACTTAGTCACTNCTTATACCAACCTAGAACCCTAGCACCTCACAAGTACCCACACAAGGAGGTGCATCACCTCCTTGTCACCTCCTTCCCTCGTCGGTCTCACCATCTCCACACAAACCCTAAACCGCCATAACTAGACCTCCACCCTTATAGCTCCTAATAGTCAGAATATAGCTTGACTTAGTCACTCCCTCCCCCTCGTGCCACCTAGCTCACCATTTCTTGGTCACCAAGGCTTGCGAGCCTATAAATACCCTCGTACACCCTTCATTTCCAAACCACACCTTTCTCCCTCAAAGTTTCTGTAGTTAGTAGTAGTACTAGGTCTCTTATAGTCCTAGGAGTCGATCTAGGTTGGCCTTGCACCCTTGCCGAGTCCCATTTCTATCGAGAAAACCCTAAAACCCTAGTTAGCCCTCGTTAACCCTTCCCTAGTCATGTAAGTCTTCTATATTCGTTATATTAGTTTCATTAAAGTCCTAGAATTGTATTAGGTTTCCCTAGAACCCATAGGATCCCTTGCCTAAGCCTTGAACACTAGAACTAGTTAGTTTTATTTTTAAAACCCTAAATAGTGTCGAATTGCCTTTTATGTGCTATAAGCCCTTTCCATAAGCCCTAAGCTAGTTTAGATAACTTAGATAAGCTAAAATTAGTAAAACATAAGCTAGGAAACCTTTTTGTTTCATAAAAATATAGTTTGCATTGAATTAGGACTAGTTTTGCAAAGTTTTCCATCCATAGGGGTATATATGGTAATTTTTTGAAAATATTAAGTCTAGGGACTGTTTTTTACATTTCTTAGAAGTTATAAGTATAAGGACCCTTTTTGCAAAAATATAAAACCTTAGGATAAAAAGTTAAATATTTATAAAACTTAAAAGGATTAGTTTTGCAAAAGTTATAAAGTTAAGGGTATAAAGGGTAAATATAGAAAACTTATAAGTCCAATGGTCATTTCTGTCATTTTCCTAAAATATATAAGTATAGGGACTAATAGTGTTAAGTCTAGATAGTTATAAACCTAAGTAATATAAGTATTATAAAGTCTAGGGAAGATTTTGTAAATATATTAAAATTTAAGGGTATAAAGTAAACTATTTCATGTATATAGCAAACCTATTTTAAAGTTAGAAACATAACACAATACTAGGGAGCTTCATGTGAGGAGTACTATGTGGATAAATATTCCATAAGATTCGAAAAACAGCTCGAGCTAAGAATCTGTAAGCTTGAGCTCGTCTCGTTATATATTTCAAGCTCATTTCTTATACTCAAGCAACATAAAGGCAACATTTACAAAATATATTTCAAACAAATATACACAAACTTATACAAAAATAAGCCCTAATTAATGATAATAATAATAATAATAATAATAATAATAATAATAATAATAATAATAATAATAATAATAATAATAATAATAATAATAATAATAATAATAATAATAATAATAATAATAATAATAATAATAATAATAATAATAATAATAAAACATACAGTATCAAAACAGCGTCAAAATACCGCAACGAACCATCATCACCCTGATAACTAGCACAAACCGTCATATTCTCCGTCACTTTCGCACACTCGTTATCCTCAACTGCAAATGACACAGGCCTAAAACGCCTAACAAACTCGCTAACGTCATCGAGGTTTTGAAACTCTTTAGCGGTGAAAACCTCGTCGAATTTGGAGTCGGGAAAGTCCTGGAGGTTGACGCGAAGACGACGGTTGTTGTTCTCTTCGAGGATGATGCCGGATGTGTACCATGCGTCGTCTTTGATTGATTTGTAGTCCAGGTTGAAAGGTGGGGTCGACATGCAGAGTGAGTGTTAGTTTGGTAGGTGTGGGCCCGGGGGAGGGTTTGGTAAAGGAAATGTAGGGTCCTCTAGTGCCATAGTGGCAGTAGGAAGCAAAAGTCTATTGCATTGGGAATAGCGGAAGGTGGGTGCTGGGCTGAGAGGCGGGTAGAGGTTTGTCTGGATTTGCCTGTTGGGCTTGCGGATACAAGGACTGAGCTTGTTGGAACTGTTAGGAAGGGTTTGTTGGAAATAAAGAGTTGTTTCATTGGGCCAACCTAGCAAGCCATAAACAGCCCAATATTAGGTTTCAATCAATGTTTGTGTTGCCAGATGGATCTTAGGGGTAAGAAAACAATCGAAAAAACCGAAAACTAAAAAAAACCGAACCGAAATAACCGACCGAAAATAAGGTTTTTACTTTTTCAAAAACCGAGAAAATCGGTTCGGTTTCAGTTTTCGTCCAAAAACCGAATAGAAAACCGAACCGAACCAGTTTTATTATATAATAGTATATAACTAATATAATGTAAATAAATAACTAAACGAATCTAATTTATAAATTCATTAATTTTGTAGGTGGATTTATAATATATTTAACTTAACGTTTATAATTATATGTTTGTTTATTGTATATATGTTTTTCGTGTACGTGTGTTTACTTTATAATGTATCTATACTGATGTGATAATGATCATACTATGTGTAAGTTCACTTGCATGTGTGTGTCACATCTACAAGTGTGTAATTGTAGAATTATGAGATAATTATTAGGGTTAGATTGACAAAAAAAAAAGTAAAGAAAAATAACCAATTTTCTACGAAAATCTAGTTTGTTGGTATAAATTGGCTACACCAAATATAAACGGTTAAAAACCGAAAAACCAAACGAAACCGATAATAAACCGAAAAAACCGAATGGTTTTGGTTTTGGGTTTTATAAAACCGAATATTTCGGTTTGGTTTCGGTTTTAGCCTAAAACCGACCTAAACCGAACCGTGCACACCCCTAATAGATCTTGTGAATCACTTTTACCAACCTTTAGAGGGAAAAGTGCGGACACCATCCCATCAGCCGAGGACGACGGCGCAAACATCATACGATGCCTTGGTTGTTAGCCTCTTGCGCCATTTATACTAGCCCACGCCGTTGACTTTTTTTAGTAGGTTACGTGTAGACCCATGACATCACTTTTAATCATAGCAACATTTTTATATGAGGAAAGGGTGTTTTGTGTGGTGATGCGCGTGGGATTGCTTACGCACTACGTTTTACCTCTCGAGGGATCTCGAGAAGCTTACAATCCCCACCAGGCAGTGTAC
>LBNU01023489.1:0-29534 GCA_014162995.1 Artemisia annua
TGTTAATTTAAAAAATTTAAGGGACTTGTTAACAACTAGTTATATCACAAATTTGGATATCCGAAATTTGCGATGATGGGTTTATGTTAGACATAATATTTTATCTAAGTGTTTTTTTTATTTTATTTTATTTTATTTTAAATTTGGATATCCGAAATTTGAGATAACAGGTTTATATATCTGAATATCCAGATATCTATAATTTTTGGAAAACTTTTATATGATTTCAAAAACTGTCATTTCATAAAATCCAACTTTTGAATAAATTATGATCAAGTTTTCGGATATTCGAATACGGATATTTTTTAAACTCCCAAAATCTAAATCAAGAAATTCTAGATAGTTCCGGATTTGTTGCTCTCCCCTAGTTATATACTAGGAAGCATCAAAATAGATATTAAAAAAAATGGTCTTATTTTGAGTTTACTATACTTTTTATGCATTAAATATGTTACAAAAAATTACGTATAGTAATGCATTCGTAAATTTTTGTGATGGTTTATTTGTATTAACTAAAGTTGAAAACCATTCTATTTACACTTTTATTTTTTTGGGTTATATAATGAACTTCGGCCCCCCTTAACTACAAATCTTGGCTCCGCCCCTGTACAAAAGAAAATGTGATTTTGTTTGTTGTTTTCTTTCTTTTTTGCTCACAAATCAATCATTGTAAATTTGTAAAGTCATTGTAAGTTTCCTAAAAAAGCTGATTGATTTTGGATAAATATGAAATGTAAACGAATGAAATGATGTTTGTGATTTTGTACTTTTATAGGAAAGATCTTTTTCAAAACAGAAAAAGATACTATATTAGGGTAATGTCAACTCCTTGAGAATAAACAACTCGAAATTGTTACATTTTGTTCTTGTTAAAAGAGGTTACATTTTTTTCTTATAAAATGAAAGTTTTTCACCCTTTAACATATCCAAAGGTTCATTTCTGCATTCATGATTAATTCAAATGTTTCATTTTTGCATTCATTATGCTATTTTGAAAGCTTTTGTAATATGCAGGTGGCAAGTAGATTGTCAAGACTTCGATTTATGATTCAAGGCTCGATTTGAAAACATTTATAATCCTGTTCGTGTTACTTCCATCCACGATTTTGGCAATATACGTTCATGGCCAGAAAGTCACCTACTTTCTACGACCGTTATGGCAGTCACCACCAAAACCTTTCATTCACTTGCCTCACTACTATCATGCAAATGTATCAATGGCTAATCTATGCAAACTTCATGGTTGGGAGCTTAGAGATTATCCAAGAAGGTATATGATGCAGTGCAATTTAGTAATGAGATCGATATGCTTAGAATAAGATGGAAATAAATATACCCTTATATCACTCAATCTGTTTTACTTGAATCAAATTCGACATTTACAAGTATACCTAAGCCCCTCAACTTTGCAATGAATCGGGAAAAGTTTGATTTTATTGAGTCAAGGTTGACTTATGGGACAATTGGTGGAAGGTTTGTGAAAGGGGAGAACCCGTTTATTGAGGAGGCGTATCAACGAGTGGCAGTTGATCATCTTTTAAGAGTAGTCGGGATTGAATATGATGATCTTTTAATCATGTCTGATGTTGATGAGATTCCTAGTGCCCATACTATCAATCTTTTGAGATGGTGTGATGGACCACCTCCGATTGTTTACTTGAATTTTAAGAATTATTTATACTCTTTCGAGTTTAATTTGGATCATAAGAGCTGGAGGGCTTCTGTTCATCAGTATCAAAAGGATAAAACGAGGTATGTTCATTATCGTCAGAGTGATTATTTGTTGGCGGATTCAGGATGGCATTGCAGTTTTTGTTTTAGAAAGATTAGTGATTTTGTGTTCAAGATGAAGGCTTATAGTCATGCAGATAGAGTAAGATTTACTCATCATCTTGACCCGAAAAGGATTCAGAAAGTGATATATAACGGTGCAAATTTGTACGATATGCTTCCTGAAGAATACACTTACCGAGAGCTTATTGGGAAGATGCGACCGATTCCTCATTTATATTCCGCAGTTCATGTCCCTTGGTATCTGTTGAACAATGCTGAGAAGTATAAATATCTTTTGCCCGGAAAATGCATTCGGGAAGATGGGTGATTCACTTGTAAATTATTATCCATGAAATCCCAATCATTGCTGTCTTTATCATCATGCATTGGAGGTGTTAGTTATATACATTTTGCTTTATCTTAACTGAAAGTGCTTTTTTTTTTTTAGATTTTCTGTGAAGTTAATTGATTTTGCGCAGCAATATCCTCTTTTACATTTTGTGAATGAGATTGGTTATTGGTACCCATTGGTATTCCTAAAATGATTGCAATACCCCTCTAATTTTTTAATTTATATATATATATTTTTTTTATAATAAAATTGTGAACCAAAAAGCATGGAAGAAAAATATAAAGTTTGACAAGATTTGTTGTGTGTCTATCAGTGTGCTATTATAGTTTCATCAATGTTTGGGCTAGTCATTCTATATATCACAGTAACAAGCTCATTCATCATATAGTTTTCAAAGATTAACATTACTTCAAGTTTTCCATTTAAAGTCAATCAATTGTAGTTTCGATTGTTCCAATATTGTGTTGGTCGGTTGTAACACCTTTTTACTTTTTACTAGACGAGTACCCGTCTATAATGACGCGATTTTATAGCGGCAAATAGTTATAATTGCGATATTGTGATTAAGTGTATGGTAACGTCTATGCATGCAATTTAAAATAATCATATTTAAATGAAAACAAAGTCTCCTCAAGAAAGGTATCGTCCATATCTTAACTACTTATAAAGAGAAAATAGTCAAGGTGAAAAGTGGAAAACTGAATTTTGGGTCAGTGCTCATAATGCCCTTGTCAAACTATGGAAATCGAATGCCCTTGTCAAACTAAGGCAACTATACACGAATTAAGATATATCTTAACTACACGATTGAAAGTTGACTATAAAATTAAAATACGAATTACGTTTCATTTAAAGTTGATTGAAACTTATTTGTAGTAATGTAGTAGTAGAGTTGATAAGTATAGTAATATTTTGTTAAGATTTGAAACTGACAATGCAAGTTTTATGTTAATTGTGTATTTGTAATGCTTTCTAAAATTAATATTTTCCAAAACATAATTCTATATAAACATCACTATCCTCATTTTCATTTACAACTTTGCTAATTCCATGGTTAGCATTTGCCATACCTATTCATTTCTTAAATCGTTCTAAACATTAGCTCATTATATGTCTTGTTTTTTCTTACTCCAGATGATTGACAAGGTTCATAAGGAAACCAAGAACCACATTGGTATGCTTCGGATCAAACTTAATAATTTGTAACAAAAAACAATATCTTCAGAATCTGTGTGCACTTAGGTTTTAGCTACCATAAGAAAAGGTTTGTATGACGTGGAAGGGGAAGAGGTGGCAGGGGGAAAGCTGATAACATCAAATAAGTCCGTTATTCTTAGTGTCAATTTCCCCCGTTATGTCATCATTATATGTTTAAGTACCTTCATTTATGCTCTTATTCGTTTATATTTCATTTCAGGACAAGAAAAGAACAGATAAGCGTTTATGATGATTATATGGCGTTGCCCCACTGAAGATTGGGATTTACTCTCAAGGATATTCTAGAGACACGATGACTACGGTCTAGTCGATTGATGGGACTACACCGATAGATGATTAATACTCCCATTTGAAGAAGACTATGCCGTAGCATGCAACGAGCTATGGCGTAGTAGAGACAACTACCAAGCTACGCCGTAGTTAGTAATTGGACTACGGCGTAATGATGAAGATAAGTGCTCTACGCCCATAACAAGCTATTGAGTTACGGCGTAGAAGATATTCTATGAAGACTACGACGTAGCAATCCTACAAGCTACGCCGTAGAGGTTATGAACAAGACTACGGCGTAGTCCTGCATTACAGCTACGTCGTAGCCCAGACGGGCATTATAAATACCAAAGGAAATTCGTTCATAAAATAAGCTCCCCTTTCCCAAACCTGCACTAGGGTTTGGGGAGAACGACCCAGAAGAAGAATGAAGACCAAGAAGACTAGAGAGATAGCGTCTAATTAGACTAGGAGCATCCTAGTCTAATCCATGTTTGAATTCTATTATGTTTTACATTCCATGAATTCTTTCTATTAATTAAGAGTTGGTTTAGCATATCATTTATATTTATCTATGTAGAAGTTTTCTTTGCTTGTTTGTAATCCTTTTGTTTCGGTAGTATTGAAGCTTGGTAGTATCTATTAGTCTAGGTGAATTAACCCTAGGACCCTAGACGAGTAGGCTGCGGGGATTGGTAAGAATTGGCCATAGTACTACTTTTCCTTGTGTGCGAATTAACCCTAGGACCACCTACCAATTGGATATGCTTAAGAAGTTAGAGGGAATCTAAGATCTGACCATGCCGGGTTCCACTAGAACAAGTCTATTAAACATGGCACTTAATGACTCTTGCATCTCGTAGGTTCACGCCGACCGATGAACTCTTACATTTACAATATGTGAGAATAGGACAAGGTGTAAGATAGGGCGGATGATCTGACCATTTGACTCTTGTCGACTTTCACCGACTACGTAGAACTTAAGAATATGAATGTTACTAAATTTAAACATCTTAATGACCTATCCCTAGCTATCTTACCTTTATTTCCTATTCTGGTTAATTATGTCTTGTTACTATTCAATCTATTCATCTAATACCCCTTTAAGTATTTATCTTATTTCGCCAGAACAACAGCTCTTGGGACGACACTCGGATTTATCTAAGGCATGCTACACATGACCGGGTACACTGCCCGTTAGTATGTGTTAATCCTTATAGCTCCAAGTTTATAAATGTAAAACAGGATGAATATAATGCATCAAGTTTTTGGCGCCGCTGCCGGGGAGCAGTTTATTTAGGCGAATTAAGGTATATTTCAATTTTTGCAATTTCAAATTAAAAGATCAAGACAAATCATGCATTGACGATCTACATACGAGTTTTGACCTCGTTATGAAATCATGGACATCCAGGTACGCAAATTTATTAACAATTTAAAAATATTAAAACTTTTGACTTAACTACGGCATAGCCATAATACATCTACGCCGTAGCAATATTTTACAATTTAAATTTATTCAATGCATTTTATACTAGCTACGGTGTAGCAACCCGATGATATAAATATGTGCGTCTGCACACATGCGCATTCACAACTCACTTTTCACAAACAAAACAACCTCTGTGAAAATTTTTTCTGGAAAATTTGTTCTTCCCCATTCCTTTGCATCTACCATGGCAGGTAAACATCCCAAACCCCTATTCTTGACCTTTCTTATTTATTTTATTTCAATTATTAGGGTTTTTACTTGTTACCATTTGAGGAATAGGATTAAACCGCGATTTACATTATGATTTAGCCTAATTATTGATTGCTTGAACTAATGTATGAATTTGGTTTAAGATTTTTTTTTCTATTCAATTAAATTAGGGTTTAGTTTACATTAAGTGCTAATCGATATAATTGAACTAGCCCGTTGAATATTTGAGTGGGAAACTTTTATTTGAAACTTTGGTGGGTATTTTTATAGTTATGGCGTAGCTAATTGATCAATCCACCGTAGTTTTGGCTGATTGTGACAGCAGATAGGTAACTATGGCGTAGCTAGGTATAGGGCTACGCCGTAGCTTTGATTTTTAAACAGAACGTAGGTTTTTGACTTTATGAAACTACGACGTAGTAGTAGTTGAACTACGCCATAGTTCACAGAACCAGGATAAACTACGGGGGCCTTTATTAGGCCGTAGTTACTGAATTTAGATAACTACGGCGTAACTGCTGATAGAGCTACGCCGTAGCGTTTGATAAATTTTTGTCTGATATATTTTGTGTTTGCATATTTGCAGGAGACGAAGCTGGCAACCCCACCCAATGGTTCAAATTTGTAAATTTTGATCCAGCAGGCAGAAAGATTTGCAAGAAAGAACTCCTTGCACTAATGAGCAAAACGATTGAGGTTCCTGAAGCCCTTAGTAGGGATGCTCTCAATACCATTAGCGACGGAGATGCCACAACTCAGTTGGACAACCTTTGTGATAACAAATTCAGCAGTCCTAATGGAAGCTTTATTTGCAGTGCTTGGATGACCATCTTCACTATAGATGAACCAGTCATCCAAGAATATGTTTGGGAATTCTTGGCATCGGTTGATTTTGAGGATGAAATCACTAGTATGACAGAGAAATGTTTGTTTTTCCAGCTTGGAGGTGGGAAGAGAGAAATGACAATGAGGCAATTCATTCTAGCAATGGGACTCTACTCAAGAATGACACTTGACTTGGCAGTTTTTCAAGACTACCACAGCCTTTGTTTGAGGGAAAGACCACATGACTAAAACCCTATGGCCTTCTATCAACAAATTTCAGGTTTAGCAGGTTACGAATCCAAAAGCCCACCTTCCTACAAAACCATCATGGACCCCATCCGGCGTCTAGTACACAGACTCTTGGCTGTGTCAGTTTGTGCTAGGCATTCAGCACGTGAAAAGATGAAGATGGAATATTTGTTCTTAATGTAGAGTGTGGATGGAGGGGACTTTGTTGATATTCCGTGGTACTTGGCTAAATTCATGACAGGCAGAGCTAAGGGTGCACAACAACGAAGTTTGATTCAGGGGGCCCACTTCATCGGGAGATTGGCTAGGAGTTTTGGGTTAATGTCAACAGCAGCTTTGGCTAAGGTGAATCGGACAGCCGAGACATCTTTGATTGGGATTGCCAAGATGGATGAGTATGGGATCATCACTTACAATCCGCTGAATGAGCCAGTTTTGAGGCCGGTGATGAGGAGAACGAGTGTAGAAGGAAGTTCTCAGGCTAGTGGAAGCCGAGCAGCGGCTGAGGAGCGTGTTAGGGTACGACCAACCATGACAATGATGGAGAGAATGAACGTCATTGATGGACGGATGGGGCGCATGGAGATGAGCGTGGCCGATTTTGGCAATGACATGGACAACATGACGGAAGTGGTTTCGGGCATGAATGAACAATTTGATAGTTTTTGCACTGACTTTAGAAATATGCATGTTCAACAGACTAACTACTATCAATGAAACGCCAATCGTACCAGTCAGATGCTCGCATATATGCATTTGAGCCACCCTCGTTGGAACGGGCCGGATTACGTATATCAGCCCAACATGCCAGGCATGTGAGTCCAACACGGTGTTAGCTTCATGCATCCAAGCACCTCATCTGCAGCTCCTCAAGACCCCTATGACCCTTCCCCTCAATTTGGCACCCCCATGGAACACGATCACACTCAGGAGTGAAATCTCCATTCTATGAACAATTATCTAATTCTGATGCTTTGATACAATTTACATCGGTCTGTAATAAGTAGGATAATACTTGCTACTAACTTTATAACTTTTGGGATTATTAGTATTGAATATGCAGGTTTTTAGCTATGGAAGTTTGTTGCAGACTGTGGCTACGGCGTAGCTAGTCTTTGACCTATGCCATAGCAGCCCCGGTGAGATGAGTGAACCTTCTGTCCAATTTTGGGAGCTACGGCGTAGCTAGGTCCACAAACCTACGCCGTAGCTAGTACCCAGTTGGTGAACAAAGTTGATTTGAACTTCCGAGAGCGCAAGCGTGAGGGGAGTTTTTCTTTTTCATTTATATTCTATTTTTCTATTTTTATTTTGTTCAAAAGGGACTTTGCACAAACTAAGTGGGGGGATAGGAATAGAATACGAAATTAGTATAACTTAAATTATTACTTGTCCTCATTATCTAGTTTTACAAAATAAAAATCTCTAAATAGTGCCATTTTGAAAATTTTGACACATATTTTTACAAAACTAGAATAAATTTAATTCCGAGCACACTATAACCCTTGATTACATGGTGAGACCTAGCCTTCCCGTTTCCAATAATTTTACCCAAATCCACCAAATATTGAGTATGCCGGTAGTATTGTAGACTTTAGAACTTGGCCTTTACATCATTTAGAGACCATAAACGAGTAATGTGTTGTTATAATACATTTGGAAGAAATTTTTTGAGAAAAAGATATTTTTAGGATTATCACCCATATAAATCTTTACATGTTTACCTATCGGTTAGTCGCATTGACTTTTCGACCACCATACTTAAATCCTTATTTGCACTCATTTTTAGTAAGATACCCATAGGTACACCCTTTTGAGCCTTTCCTTTCATTTCTTACCCAATTAATGAAATTTCATTACACCATTACACCGTAGCCAACCGTGTAATCTTATGGTTTTAATCAAGAAACCTCCTACTGCCTAAATGTCATAAATTGCCTAAAGTTCAAGAATCAAGAGGAAGAGTTATGATCGAATACCCTCCGATGTTCTCCACCTAAGTTAATCTCAAGTGGGGGGATGATGTTATCAGTCTATCAATGTTTGTAATAAAATAAATGTGAATTTCAGTATGTAGATAGTAGAAATAAAACATGCGGAATAATAGCACAAATAAGATAGCTTATTAAGGAAGACATAGCTCCTTGTGTTCGAAGTATTTGAAGAAATGTTCGAAGAAAAAGTGTGTCCCTTAGCACACAAATGACGAATCAACGCTTGGAAGTTTTGGCATTTTCTGGCAAAAAGGCAATTGGTGACTACTCAGTTGAAAGATAAGATTATTTTGATTTTTTCCTTTTCACCAACATTTTATCCTACCATTTTAGTTGTGAGGTATGCTTAGGTGAGCGATTCGAGCAGTCAGTGGTATCTTGCCCGGCGTTCCGGTCATGTACCATTGCCTTTGTCGCCCTTGTCGTAGTATATTAGTAACAACTCTACACCCTTAACCATACAATCATTCACCCAATATTGTTTTCAAAAACTATTTCGGCCTTAGCTCTAGTGGTGGAGTTTTGTGTAAATGCCAAGCTTATGATAGAATACAGGCTATGACTGAGCGTTTATGAGAGCACCCCGAAATTGAACACTTAGAATAGGGAGCGTATGAGTGAATTCCTTCCCTTTTTTCGTGAGGTGTTCAGCTTAACTTTATTCTAGCATTTTTACTAATTTAAATTCGTATCTTCTACGTGATGAGGAAGATACCATTTTATTATAGTCTACTTGAGGACAAGTAGAGTTTAAGTGGGAGGATATTTGATAACATCAAATAAGTCCGTTATTCTTAGTGTCAATTTCCCCCGTTATGTCATCATTATATGTTTAAGTACCTTCATTTATGCTCTTATTCATTNTTCTACGTGATGAGGAAGATACCATTTTATTATAGTCTACTTGAGGACAAGTAGAGTTTAAGTGGGAGGATATTTGATAACATCAAATAAGTCCGTTATTCTTAGTGTCAATTTCCCCCGTTATGTCATCATTATATGTTTAAGTACCTTCATTTATGCTCTTATTCATTTATATTTCATTTCAGGACAAGCAAAGAGCAAATGAGCGTTTATGATGATTATTTGGCGTTGCCCCACTAAAGATTGGGATTTACTCTCAAGGATATTCTAGAGACACGATGACTACGGTCTGGTCGATTGATGGGACTACACCGTTAGATGATTAATACTCCCTTTTGAAGAAGACTACGCCGTAGCATGCAACGAGCTACGAAGTAGTAGAGACAACTACCAAGCTACGCCGTAGTTAGTAATTCGACTACGGCGTAATGATGAAGATAAGTGCTCTACGCCCATAACAAGCCATTGAGTTATGGCGTAGAAGATATTCTATGAAGACTACGACGTAGCAATCCTACAAGCTACGCCGTAGAGGTTATGAACAAAGACTATGGCGTAGTCCTGCATTACAGCTACGCCGTAGCCCAGACGGGCATTATAAATACCAAAGGAAATTCGTTCATAAAATAAGCTCCCCTTTCCCAAACCTTCACTAGGGTTTGGGGAGAACGACCCAGAAGAAGAATAAAGACCAAGAAGACTAGAGAGATAGCGTCTAATTAGACTAGGAGCATCCTAGTCTAATCCATGTTTGAATTCTATTATGTTTTACATTCCATGAATTCTTTCTATTAATTAAGAGTTGGTTTAGCATATCATTTATATTTATCTATGTAGAAGTTTTCTTTGCTTGTTTGTAATCCTTTCGTTTCGGTAGTATTGAAGCTTGGTAGTATCTATCAGTCTAGGTGAATTAACCCTAGGACCCTAGATGAGTAGGTTGCGGGGATTGGTAAGAATTGGCCATAGTACTTGTTATGAATACAAATATTCCTATGAAAGACTCGGTCACCCCGATGACATATTAGCATTAAACTAGCTCGTAGGTTTATTAGTATTTATTTAGTTATCGTAGAATTAGTTTAGTTTAAGTAATACCATGGAGGACGGACGGGTATTTACCCATTGTACACCCGATCCACAGCTCGTAGGAGAGCGTTTTATTGTAACTATATAAAGCCCTTCCCACACATGGGAAGGGTTGGAACTTCTAATCTAATTCATATTTCTCTTTCACTTTCTCTCTCTAAGTTCCCAACTCTCTCTCTATTTCTCTCTCTAAACTTTCTTCCTCTCTTCTTCTTTCTTTCTTTAATTTGAACCATAATCACAAGAACCATACATTTTATAATTATGAATATCTTACAATTGGTATCAAGAGCCATGGTTTCATCTTAGGGCTTTGGATATTCGGATTTGGTGTGATTTTTGTGGTTTTAGTTGGTTAGAATAGTTTTCTAGGAAAACATCTTGGTTTGATCTTATTTGTGATATATGAAGTGTTATGGGTGTACTTTTGTGATTAGTGGTGTTAGATTTACTTAGTTTTTCAGTTGGATAGGCTATATCATTCGTTAGTTTGGATTTTGAGTGATTTTGGGTCATTTTTCTTGTTAGCGGTTAGCTCCTCGGTTTGAGTTTCTTGGTAGCGATTAGCTCTGAAAAGTAGCGATTAGGTCTAGCGGTTAGCTTTCTTTACTATATTTGGACAAAAGGACAAATCGCTAGATAGCGATTGGTTTGGCGTTTTATGGTAGCGATTAGTACGCCTTGTCGTTTTGTGAAACTAGCGATTAGCTCCAGCTAGCGATTACCTCTAGCGATTAGCTCTAGCGATTATCTCCAGCAATTAGCTCCAGCGATTAGCTCTAGCGATTAGCTATTTTCAGCGATTAGCACTAACCTCTATTTAGTGATTAGCTCCAGCTAGCGATTACCTCTAGCGATTAGCTCCAGCGATTAGCTCCAGCGATTAGCTATTTTCAGCGATTAGCACTAACCTCTACTCAGCGATTAGCTCCAGCAACTAGCTCTAGCGATTAGCTATTTTCAGCGATTAGCACTAACCTCTACTCAACGATTAGCTCCAGTGATTAGCTATTTTCAGCGTTTGGTTCTAGCGTGTTGCCAAAGTTGCAGTTTGACCAAAGTTAACTTTTTACGTCAAAACTTCAAACGACCATATCTTTTGAACCGTAACTCCGTTTTTAGCGAAATACCTGTCAAAACGACCGGAACAAGCTGAATATTGTGAGGTTTTACCACAAAGTCGTGAAACGAATTTTTCGAGGCCCAAATCACCTCCAGAGTGAAGTTATTGAGGTTTTAAGTTTTCAGACCATAATTTCACCATTGCAACTTGCATCAACTAAAGCAAATCACACTACTGGTTGATAACTCACTGCTAGGTGATCAAGTTGTTGTGAGTTGATAATACGCTGCAAGTTGAATAGTTCTGTGATTTGAGAATTATTGCGATTTGAGTTGTTGCANTGTCAAAACGACCGGAACAGGCTGAATATTGTGAGGTTTCCCCACGAAGTCGTGAAACGAATTTTTCGAGGCCCAAATAACCTCCGGAGTGAAGTTATTGAGGTTTTAAGTTTTCAGACCATAATTTCACCATTGCAACTTGCATCAACTGAACCAAATCACACTGCTGGTTGATAACTTACTGCTAGGTGATCAAGTTGTTGTGAGTTGATAATACACTGCGAGTTAAATAGTTCTGTGATTTGAGAATTCTTGCGATTTGAGTTGTTGCAACTTGTCGAATTACAATATGACGTTGCAAGTTGATTCTTGCAATTTGACTAATTGTGATTTGACTTGGTGTGATTTGACTCGTTGTGACTTGACTTAGATAACTTACTGTATCTTGCAAAGTTTATCATCCCACACTCAATCACCAAAGTACTCATTATCATTTCACGGTTTCTTCTTGATTTTGTAAAATCCCGCGAAAGAATCTATTTCTCGGTTTAAATCATAGAATTGTAAAATCCCGTGCATGTTCATAATCATGTCTACTAATTCAGAGTCTGTCATCTCTGAGATACTCAAATTGTACGACTTGATCGATGATCATAAGATTTCCAACCCTGTACAACATGTAAACGTGTTTGAATCTAATAACACTGAAATGGAATCATCGTGCTCGAATTCTCATGAGAAAGACTTTCCTCAGCCACTTAGATTGCTCGATAATGCAAAGGACAGTTGCATCAAATGTTTTCGACTACTTCATTCACACCTCACGGTACTTTTAGAGGGAACTGGATTCAAGATGGGATTCGAACGTGCATTTGCAACACTCTTTGGTCAAGATGTTCAAACTTTCACCGGCACAATGATTCTTAACTTAGATCAACTACAACAACAACTTGACCAAGGAGAATCTTACAAAATTGGATCCATAGCTGCCCTTTGTGTACTCAACAAACAACTCCAAGTGTTCATCGATTCAAAATTCACTATCGATTATGACTACGATAGTCAGATGACAATAAAGTGTTTTGCTGAGGTACATGTCACTGATCAACATAATGTGCTTTCTAATGAACGACAACATACTGATCAAATTAAACCCACTTATGACACATATTTGTTGGAAAAGACTGATAGCAATCTCATTTCTGATTCAACAAATATGAATCATAAAGGGGGAGAAAGTGATCAGTATGTTGAACATGATGATGAGTCAAGTTCTTTGTTTACGGCTGAGACTTTCAAATCACATGATATGGTTGATAAAGAAGTGTTTAATGAACTTTCAAACAGATTTCTACAACTTGAAAAACATTGTATTTCACTTGAAATCGCAATGCAACAAAAGGAAGAAAGTTTTCAAAATGACCAACCATGTAAAAATCCGGAACTTCCTGATTTCCGTGAATTCTTTATGATTAATGATTTGAAGGCTCAGCTAGATGTAAAAAACTTAACAATCATGAACCTGAAAAACCGTATTACGGAGATGTGTGATATGTGTAATGAAGTTAAGGCTAAACATGACAGTGATGTTATTGTAACTAGAAATGTTGAGTTGGTACAAAAAGTGGCTAAATTACTTGAGGAAAATGAGACTTTGAAAATTCATTGCAATGACTGGTGTGACTCAATCAAAGAAACTAGAACTAAGACTTTAGAACAAACAACATCTTTGAGTGCCAAAAATGATGAATTCAAAGCTCAACTTCAGGAAAAGGGTTTCACAATTACGGCATTAAAGAATGAGCTAAGAAAAGCAATAGGGAATAGTGTGAACACTAAGTTTGCAAAACCATCAATCTTGGGGAAACCTGCTTCACAATCGAATAGAAACCAATCAGTTGTTAGACAACCGACTGCGTTTAGATCTGAACGTCCAAAATTTTCAAAAACACCGTTTGCCTCCCAAGTTGATGCGAAACAAGTTTTGACAAAACCAGTCACTCCACATTATTTGCCTAAGATAATTGCTTCTAGTTCTGTTAAACCTCAACATGTAGCTACTCCTGCTCCCTGCTCCTCTAGGATTAGTTCGAAAACAGTGTCGAAACCAAGCATTAAGATTCAAAACTCTTATGATATAAATGTATTGGACAAGAACTATAATCTAGAAAAGGCTAGGAAAAGGGCACAACTTCATAAGGATGGAATCTTAGGTTCACAACCTCCTATGATGCCTTCTTGTTTATTGAGGAACATTGCTAAGGTTCAACTTGTTAAGTCTAGGATTTATAGTAAGTCATCTACAATACATAAGAAGCAAAATAACCTAAAACTTCTCCTATGTGGATAACAACTGCTAAATCTTTTGAGACTAGGAATAACAATAAGTCTTCCACTATGCATAAGAAACTTAACAGTCCTAGACCTTGCCATAAGTGGATTCCGACTGGTAGAATTTTTAAGAATGTTGGACTTAAGTGGATACCTACTGGAAAACTTCTTACCGATGGCAAAACCATGGTTGACTATGATAACCCCAAGGGTTTGGATACTGATGTCACTAACCCATATATATGCAATCAAGTTTTTAATGTTAGTGCAGGTAGCCCTTACTCAGTTGCAGGTACATCGATCATTCACTACATGAGAAGACTCAAAGTATGGAGGCCTAAAGCAAGCATATCTCCTACTTCAGGAGGTCTGGAAAGTCAATGTTGATGTATGTGTGCATTATGACTTTTGATCACATCAGTTCAGGCCTCGATCTTCAACGACTATTACGTTTGAACACTTCAGTTCAAGCCTCGATCCTCAATGTCAACATTATGCTGTCTGCTGACAACACTTCAGGCCCCGTTCATCAAAGGAAAGAAAGGTGTACGATTCAGTGCGCCTTATCTTTGGAAGAAGAGAAATCTTCTTGTTCTTGACCATTCTCAACAACATGCTTCATGCTTTCTCCATGTTCATTCAGCCTTCAAGTGGATATACGTATCTTTGATCGAATTCCTATTCACTTGCTCATTCAAAAATGGCAAACTTTGTATGCAATTTTTGAGGGGGAGAAGGGTGAATATACTACATGATTGATTGTATTCTTATTCACATGCTCAATCAAAAATGGCAACCTCGTATGCAATTTTTGAGGGGGAGAAGTGTGAATAAACTACATGATTGATTGTATTCTTATTCACTTGCTCAATCAAAAATGGCAAACCTCGTATGCAATTTTTGAGGGGGAGAAAGGTGAATATACCACATGGTGATTGATGTTTGAAGAATGGTCATTCGACTCTCTTCCAACACCTAATGTTCTACTTACTAAGGATGACTGAGATTTATGTTTGATGAATACTTCCAAGCTTCAACGAATGTTGATCATCTAGTTTCTAAAGCTCTTGCTTTGGTTTTTGCTGACTCAACTGGTTCATCTTCTTCCATCTCCATTGATCAAGATGCACCATCTAGAAGTATTACTCAAACTACTCTTGAAACTCAATCTCTAGTTATTCCTCAAGGTGTTGATGACGACTCTCATGATATTGAAGTTGCACACATGAATAATGATCAGTTCTGTGGTTCTGCAATCACGGGTTGTTGTTCCTTCCATTGTAATGTGCACTCTATAAATCAACCACAAGAACATACAAGTAAATGTTGGCTAAAACGTCAAAATGGCTAAGAATTTGGACATGGAATGTCAAGTGATCACGGAGTGTACTTGGCATCCCTTAATTGAGATTGAAATGTTTTTACGAAGGTGTCTACTTATTTCATCATCGAAACTTCATGTATCAATTGATGACTTGCTTGAACTCTTAATGTTTATGATTGGGACTTGGATTATCTAGTTATTCCCGATGGAAGGAGTTACATTGTATTACTCACGGGTTATAGCTATCACATCAAGGAGTTACATTGTAGTGCTCAGTGTCACCCGCAGATGCGGATGTGGATAGTCTCAAGAGGTGTTGTACTTATTTTGGCTCTTTGGTGAGTGTCTAGGGTACTTAGAGCGTTTCTTCTACATCGTTATTTAATCAACAACAGTGCAAGCTTAAGTAACGGATTTGGGGNTTATCTAGTTATTCCCGATGGAAGGAGTTACATTGTATTACTCACGGGTTATAGCTATCACATCAAGGAGTTACATTGTAGTGCTCAGTGTCACCCGCAGATGCGGATGTGGATAGTCTCAAGAGGTGTTGTACTTATTTTGGCTCTTTGGTGAGTGTCTAGGGTACTTAGAGCGTTTCTTCTACATCGTTATTTAATCAACAACAGTGCAAGCTTAAGTAACGGATTTGGGGAATTCTACTTCAGTTTCAAGTTTGGTATATCGGGTTTGCTCCATCAGTGGTTACTTCACGTAGTCTACATAAGGGTTGGTCATGATAGTCATTAGAGAGTTTTTGAAGCAATTGATTCTCACATAATATATCTGTGCCAATATTGTTCGTCTCACATGATTTCAAGTGTAATGTGTTGCTGATTCTGAGGTATCAAAACCAGCAAGGAGGAAGAAGACATACATCTGAACGCTCAACGAGTACACGTGATGAGCTTTATACTTCTTAACTGAAGATATTCCGGGAATACAAATGTCACAACCGCAGAGACAATCAGTGTCTTAACTCGTTTTCTAGTGTATTATTCCATCTTCTTGGGGGAAGCGGTCTCTTGATAACTTGTGGTACGTATTACTTCAGCTTTCAGTGGGAAGAAATGTGAGAAGAATATTTGGAGTGTGAGATGATATTGCTTATTGATATCTTCGTCTTCATGCGAGCCGATATGATTTATGTTAAAGTGCTTCTGGTTAATGCTTCATGTACACATTGTTATCCTGATTCCGATGAGATAGCAACCATCATGGGGAGAAATATGTGTACATCAAGGACGCACAACAGGTTCACGTGATCGGTCTTGAACACTTATTCTGGAGTTGATATCAGCAGAGATGATCAGTGCTTCAACCTGTTACTTTGGTGTCATCGTTTCTTCTTGTGTTGGGTACATGTGTACAATATGGATTGAGTTGTAACATAACTGGAAAGCGGTTGGTGAAATGAATATGTTGATATCTTCCCCGAATAGACGACTGCTCAATACCGCAGAGTAATGTGTACATTGGGGACGCACAACAGGGTCATGAGATCGGACTTAATCATATGTTCTGGGATTGATAACCGCAGAGATGATCCGTGTTTCACCATGTTACTTCAGTGTTATCGTTTTCTTCGGGTTTTCGAGCTTCATACAATGAGACTTTTTGCATCACTTCAACTACCTGGGGGAAGTGGTCTCATGAAGATGATTGTCGGTTTGGGGGGAAGCTACCAAAGGTTCACATTGAAGAGGCTAATATTCAGACGATCATTCAAGAGCCTCGTAAGCTTTGCTGGTGAAAGTCTAAGAGATGTTGACTACAGATTTCTACTACGAGCTGAACGAAATCTTCATTTCGGTATTCATGTCAACATCTTCTTAAATTGAAAAGTATCATTTGTACATATATTATACCATACTGTAAATAGAAATATATAAAACCAACAAAAACCCATAAAAATCAGAAAATTAGAAAATACCAAAAATAGTTGTTCAAGGTATGTCTTCTGGTATCGATAACATTTACGGACCTAGAAATGTCATTCAATAATGACACGGATCTTTAAATGAAGTTCGAACAGAAGTTTAAAACATGCCTACATGGCTTGCTATTACTTCAGATAGCAACCCGGTCATCTAAATGGGGAAAGCATGTCGCCAAAAAGACAGCTGTTCCTCTCAAAGGCATGGATTACTTTATATCCTTGCCTTTCCGATCTAGTACACGCTTAAGTGCATTATTTCTGGTATAAGAAGAGAAGTCTTCTTTGTATACAAATAGTTTTCTTTCTATGATTCTTCGGAAAATTATTTGTATGACACATGGTAGTAACGTGTTGTTTGATCATCAATCAGAATTATATACTTCATAATATTCATCACTTAATCAATGACAACGGGTCATCGATTGAGGGGGAGAGTGATGTCAAATGTAATATCATCAAATGAGTTTCTTGGTTATCTGATAATTGTTAGAAAAGGTTTTGTAGTCAATGGGGTATTAGATGTAGAGGAACTTACTAAGCTTTATCTCTAATGGCCAAATGTGTTAGTTGCTAGCATGATTAGGGCAATTATGTGCAATTTGCTTATAGTTTCCTAAGCTTTATGTAACTAGATGTTTCATTTGTGCCTCTTTGGAATCCTCGTGTAATCCCCTTAATACTTCAAAACTTAAAATCTAAAAGAAGTTAGAAAACCATTGTGTTTGATGTTCATGTATTCTCCTCTGGCATTTGTATAATCTGATTGAATGTGTCTCGCATGTTGTTTGCCGATAATTGTTCATTGTTGTTGATTATGTGCTTATGTTCTCAGGATTTGCTTAGGTATGTAGTTACCGGGTTAGAATCTTGTTCCTAAGCTCCTGATTTGAATGTTGAAATATGTGTGAATTGCCATGTTAGTGATTGTTGTCTATGTCTAATAGAGGCTTGCAATGAATGTTCATGATTGCTAGTTGCTCTTAATGCTAGATAGCATCTTGATGAGTTGCTTGAATGTGGCTTAATCATGTTATGAATGTGGTATTATGAGTAGGCTAGCTGCTACGTGGTAGCGGTTAATGAAGAATGAATATGCATGTATGTATATCTGTGTTGATATTCTTATGCAGATTTCATGGCCGATATGAAAGTGCCTACTCCCGCTCTAACCATTTGATCAGATGTTCAAACTCTACCGACTGGCTTTGATTTCACCACAACAACAATATCGGCAGCAACAACAACAACACTTTCATCACCACCACCACCTTCACTTCAACAAAGCATTAAAATTCTGGTCTCGCCAAGTGGGGATCTACAATTTTTTTTGGAAGCTTGTTGGTGGATGGATAATTGATGTTGACCAGGGACTCATTCAGAGAAGCAAAAAGGTCAATATCATTTGTGTCATAATTGTTATCTTGTGCATTCCAAAGTAGTGTAACATCAAAGGTTAGGTGTCAGAGTATGAATTTTTCATGAGTTTCTCGCTAAACTCCAAATCATTTATAAACTCATCATAACTGACACCAACATTCTCCCTCATTGATTGAGGGGGAGCATTGTATCGTTCCAGAATCAGTACATATTGAACCTGACCACATTTTCTCCCAAATTTTCTTAACATATTTAAATCAATTGGGATCACAAATCTCAAAACGTTTGAAATTTTTTATTGGGGGAGAGAACGTGATTTAAATATGAAATCTGATAAAATGTGATGTTTTGGACTTAAATGTATGCTCTCCCATATGTGCTAAACTCTTTGATACATCAATGCACATATTGAGGGGAAGCAAGTGGCTAGTGGTGACCAATGGATGGCATCTCATGTGAGCGTGACTTAGAATTGACTCATGAATCGACGCAACACAAATGTTTGTATTCGAAAGGATTTATCCAAGTAGAAGGTACCGTTTCGAGAAACTCTTCTTAGATGTATACTTTGACGGGTCTAACTTCCTTATTAAGGAACGTTAACAACTTCAAGTTAGTTATTAGGGCTAGTTATCACCCAAAAGCTGATAATGGATCCCTTTAGCTAAGCAACGTAAACGTGTCCCTAGGGTATATGTCTATTAAGAGTGGATCAATTCAAAAAGTGCAACTCACCCCGACATGTGCAAATTTCTATCAAAAACCTATGAGCGCATGTTAAGGGGGAGCATTTGAAAATCATAAAACTCTCAAAGTGTTAGCAAAATGTGTTTCTTAATCATAAACGCTTTGAGAGAATTTTCAATGATTTGGTTAAATGGCAACATAGGATAGTCATGAAGTTATAAGGTGGCTAAGGTTAGGAAAACCGTCCTATGATCCGCCAGAGCCGGAGGGATCTACCCAAGGACAATACCCAATAGATAGTACTAGAAAGTCCTTAGGTATGATTATGAAAAAAAGGAGTAATGTGAGAAAGGAGAAAGAAGGGGTTGAAGAATTAAAAAGAAATGAAATGAGAAAGGGTGAAAAGAAATAGCCCTCCCATTATTCAACCTTAGGGCAGAAACCGGGTTCAATTCATATGCTACTGGTTGTTACTAAGGTGACACTGGTATTGAAGACAAGATGTCATGGACCCAGTGACGTACTGCACTAAACCTTCTAACCACTCAAGTTCTCTTAAAAGGACTTGTTTCATTCTCACGGGGAACCGGTGTAATCTATCAACTCATCTCTTAGAGATGGTTGATATTGAAGCAGGAGACCTCTCCCTAGTCTCCGCATAGGAAAATCAAATTGCACTTATTAAGTCTAGAGCCACGAGATGCATCAAAAGATCTCATAGGAACACTTGTTACTTCTACACTGGTTGTTCAACATTAAGGACACCAGCTATAATATTATGAGTCCTACACAGATCTTAGCAATCTGCCAAGAACACTTATGAGGGAATATACGTATGTAATTCCTAGTGATTGAGTGGAAATTCCTGCCAGGGTCAACATCAAACAGCCCTGAAAGCAGGTCACTTCGGTAATTCCTTGTGGGTTACGCTTAGTGATCGCGGCGGTTTCAAAACGGTCTACAGTCATGGAATGATCTCCAGCGACTCACCTAATCGTTGATCTACTTCGGTAGATCTTGTAAGCCCTTTCAAGGGTATCCGATTTAGGAACGGCCTTGGTAAGGTTTAGAGAAAGTTTTCACACTATGCTGTTAACAATCTCTAAGTCCGAACCTGTAAGTACCGGACGTTTTATTGCTAACTGTCTTTTGCAGGAATATTTGGTGATGGTTGTTGATTGCAGAAAAGATGCCGATCCATCACCTCATGCTCACACTTCAACATCATATTCAAAGAAATCATGAGCATTGAATGGGCTTCAACTATGCTTCCACAACTCTGATGCTGAAGATCATGATTCGGAAAAGTGTGAGCATGCCGCTACAAAGATGTCCACGTCACATGGNCAGAAAAGATGCCGATCCATCACCTCATGCTCACACTTCAACATCATATTCAAAGAAATCATGAGCATTGAATGGGCTTCAACTATGCTTCCACAACTCTGATGCTGAAGATCATGATTCGGAAAAGTGTGAGCATGCCGCTACAAAGATGTCCACGTCACATGGAGACGATACTGCACAAAGATGACTTGGAGACACACATTTGGATGATAAACACAGGGAATCTTCAAAGATCATCCAAGATACAAAACTAGTCATCAAAAGTCCACTGCTGGAAGCACAATAATTAAAGACTTTGAAGAATCAATGACTACGGGCTAGAAGTTTTAATTCAAAGAATAGAATGCTAGAATTCGAATTGTAATTTCCGGTGTGACCTCCCTTAGGGGGAGATTGTTAGGAATACGAATATTCCTATGAAAGACTCGTTCACCCCGATGATATATTAGCATTAAACTAGCTCGTAGGTTTATTAGTATTTATTTAGTTATCGTTGAATTAGTTTAGTTTAAGTAATACCGTGGAGGACGAACGGGCCTTTACCCATTCTATACCCGATCCACAGCTCGTAGGAGAGCGTTTTATTGTAACTATATAAAGCCCTTCCCACACATGGGAAGGGTTGGAACTTCTAATCTAATTCATATTTCTCTTTCACTTTCACTCTCTAAGTTCCCAACTCTCTCTCTATTTCTCTCTCTAAACTTTCTTCCTCTCTTCTTCTTTCTTTCTTTAATTCGAACCATAATCACAAGAACCATACATGTTATAATTATGAATATCTTACAGTACTACTTTTCCTTGTGTGCGAATTAACCCTAGGACCACCTACCAATTGGATATGCTTAAGAAGTTAGAGGGAATCTAAGATCTGACCATGCCGGGTT
Organism: Artemisia annua; assembly: GCA_014162995.1. Lineage (NCBI taxonomy): Eukaryota > Viridiplantae > Streptophyta > Magnoliopsida > Asterales > Asteraceae > Artemisia > Artemisia annua. Next base: position 21,573 of record LBNU01023489.1, read on the forward strand.
CCACTAGAACAAGTCTATTAAACATGGCACTTAATGACTCTTGCATCTCGTAGGTTCACGCTGACCGATGAACTCTTACATTTACAATATGTGAGAATAGGACAAGGTGTAAGATAGGGCGGATGATTTGACCATTTGACTCTTTTCGACTTTCACCCACTACGTAGAACTTAAGAATATGAATGTTACTAAATTTAAACATCTTAATGACCTATCCATAGCTATCTTACCTTTATTTCCTATTCTGTTTAATTATGTCTTGTTACTATTCAATCTATTCATCTAATACCCCTTTTAGTATTTATCTTATTTCGCCAGAACAACAGCTCTTGGGACGACACTCGGATTTATCTAAGGCATGCTACACATGACCGGGTACACTGCCCGTTAGTATGTGTTAATCCTTATAGCTCCAGGTTTATAAATGTAAAACAGGATGAATATAACGCATAAAAAACAAAAGGTGGTATGAGGGGACATGGTGGCATGAATGAAGGTGGTCGAGGTGGGAGCCAAGGAGACGGCTATGGCGGGAACCCAAATGGCAATAGAGGTAAATTTTGACTTTTTGAAGGATCTTTCTATTCTTACATTTTTAACATATTGTGATGACCATTTAAAGATATCATCACTCAAAGAGGGTTTGTATTTTGTTGCAGTAGGAGGTCGCGGTCGTCGGTGATATTTGACATATTATGTGACTGGATGATGCATGAAGCCCTATTTGTTGGTACATCTATGGAATGTAGATATTGTGGTTGCAAACTGTTAGTCTTGAAAGGGTTGGAGGATTAAGTATCTATTAGTCTCTTGTAAATCCAAGTTAATTGTGGTTTCAGTTTGTCTTTTATACTGATTGGAAAATTTATGGAATATTGTCTATGAGTCGGAGAATTAAAATTAGGTATGTTTGGATGACTTAGGATCAAATGAGAAGAAATCTTAAAATGAGAAGAATGAGAAATAACAATAACTACATATTAAAGATGCATTCACTTAAATTAGATGCATCCTTAATCTTTTAGATGCATCATAATATATTTCTTAGCAAAAAAGTAGATGTATATACATATATTATATGCATTTCATCAAGTTAGACGAATCCCATGTATTTTTCGTCCTCCGTGGGTCATATTTATTGTTAGTACTACTTTATATCATTTTCACTTCAAAATCACTTTTGAAACTAATTAAGATGCATATAAATGAATAGAGATGCATCTAAATCAAGTCGATGCATCTCAAATGTATAGTTATAGTTATTTCTCATTCTTCTCATTTTAAGTTTTCTTCTCACTAGATCCTCACCCATGTTTGGATATGTGTTTTGGTGGTAATTATGTGATATAATTCTATAAAAGGCAAAATGTCATAATAGATATTCGATTGTTTGGAATACGTTAACATAGTTGTCTTTTTTTTTTCTTTTCTTTTTTTTTTTTTAATTGTTTCGTACAGTAATTTTCAAATGAACTTCACGTTAAAAAAAAGCAGTCGATTGGCCTTTTCATTCACCCATTGAAATGTAAAAAGGAGATATATGAGTCTTATTAAGGGTCCTAGTTTGTTAATGTAAATGGATACAGATTCATAAAGAAAACATGTACATGTATATCTTCTTTACCCTTTACTTAATTATAATTATAATGGGTGCATGTCAATTCTTGAATTTGTGAATTCTTGAGAACTTATAACTTAATCTAAGAAACTATTAATAATATGCTAATTAATAAAAAACCAAGAAACTATTTTGTTCGTGTACAATCGAGGAAACTATTAACAATATGTCAATAAAAAAACACGATTAATAGTAATTTAGGAAACTATTAGCAATTTAATATCACTTGAATGGAATGAAATAAGATGATTTTTTATATATATGATTTCGTTTAAGGTTTACATCCCACAATTTAAACACTTTTTGTACGTTTCATGATAAAATATAAAATTATTCTTTTACTTGAATTATCGTATATTAAAACATTTTTCAATTAAACTTTGATCATTTTACGTTGTATGCATAAATGTTACACAAAAACACTTAACAAAAATATTACAATTATGATTATTTCCCGTTATAAAATCTCGTTGTTATGCACGGATACTTGTAGTTGTCTAGTTACATAGAATGGTTTGATCAGGTTTAAGTTATAATGACGAATATTGGGTAATTTTAAATACAACAGTAAATGAGGAAGAAGTTTATCTTTTTTAACAAATTGTCAATTTTAGAAACAATATTAAACTAAAAGGGACAACATTTATGGGAAGAGATAAAGGATAAGAGTAGTTTAACATTTTTTATTTTGATAGTTTTTGAACAAAAACTTTTTATACAAGATGTTTGGTAGCAAATGTTTAAGAGCGTTTTGAAGCAACTAGCAACTAGCGGTTGGCGTTTTGCATAAATGCTTGTTTGGAAACAAGCAAATAGCATTCCAACTTTTTCTAAACTCTTCAAATTAAAATGGTAGCATTTATGAGCAACAAAGTGTATCCACTTAATAATTATGACTATACAATTATGTTACCAAACACTTAGTCAAAACAAGCAACTACTACTTCATACTACTACTACTTCCGCTACTGCTTACTGCTAGTGATTTTTGCTACCGCTATCTTCGTCAAACATACCCATAGTAAAGAATAGATCAACTTCCTTTGCTAATTTTGCATTCACTAAAATAATAATACAAATTACATAAAAATACAAAATAAAAACATTTTTTTAACTTTACTAAGAATTACTACTAACAATTACAATCTATCAAAATTATAAAAGGGCTAAAACTTAAATTATAACATTCTAAAAGGTCTAATATAAAANGTTTTTATTTTTATTTTTATTTATTTATTTTTTATTATTATTTTTATATCCTTTTATATTTAACTCAAGTTCTAATAAAAGCCATAAATAAAGGTCAAACAATACCCATTTTTTTAAAGGAACAAAATAAATTGTAAAAAGCGTCTTTCTAGTCAGGGTCGTCCACGAGTTTTCGAGGTCCTGGACAAAAACTCAAAATGAGACCCTCAAAAATAGATGCTGTGTCTAGTTTTATAAGATTCACTAGAAACGATTTATGTAATTAGTGCTATCCTTGAAGCATTTCTTTTCCAAGTTATTTTAACTAATTTTCGTAGTCAATCTAAGACATATAAGTGCCAAAATGATAAGCGTAAATATGATACGAGATGTTTACCTAGACGACTCCTACTCGCCTATATCAAAAGAAAACCAAAGGCATAAAAACTCCTTAGAAATACATTAGATAGGGCAGAGTAAACGTTCAAAACCGAACCGAACCAACAAAAACCGAACCGACCCGAGAACCGATTTTGTGAAAAACATGAACCAAAACCGAACCGAATATGGTCGGTTCGGTTCGGTTTAGGTGTGTTTTTGCCGTTTTTGGGTCGAACCGAATCGGCCCGAAAATAGAAAAAACATGAAACCGAGACCAAACTAAAGGGCTATCGGCCCGGATCGGTATTTGTCGGTTCGGTCGATTTTGTTGGTCCGGTTCGGTTTTGGGTCGTCTATGCTCAGCCCTATTAGATAGTGTACAATAAAAGGAAATATGTCTAGAAAATAATAGATTTAAGATATATTTTCACCGGATGACTTTCTTTCTAAACAAAACTTGTGTGCATATATATAATTATACACGGGAAAATTTTGGGCCTGGAAATTTAGAGGCCCTAGGTTGTTATCTGCCTCGCCCACTTTTAAAGATGACACTATTTTTAGCTTTGCTCAAATTACAGGCTTAATCTCTACCTTTTCAAAACCGCAACCCAAATTCTGCGCAAAACTTTTGAGGCAAATATTGTCCTTGTCTTTAATATGTTAAGATTTTATTATTCATTTATTTATTTTTCATTTTTACAAAATTACATATAACATAGTGAATCAAACAAAATCCAAATTTGTTATGAAAAATGACATCAGGTAAGTGATTTGATGGGANCAAAACCGCAACCCAAATTCTGCGCAAAACTTTTGAGGAAAATATTGTACTTGTCTTTAATATGTTAAGATTTTATTATTCATTTATTTATTTTTCATTTTTACAAAATTACATATAACATAGTGAATCAAACAAAATCCAAATTTGTTATGAAAAATGACATCAGGTAAGTGATTTGATGGGAAGGAAAAAATCAAAATGAAAAAAAAAAAAAAAAAAAAAAAAAAAAAAAAAAAAAAAAAAAAAAAAAAAAAAAAAAAAAAAAAAAAAAAAAAAAAAAACTTTGCTACAAAAATAAAAAAAAAAAAAAAAAAAAAAAAGAAAGAAAAAAAGAAAAAAAGAAATGAAAAAAAAAATATAAAAGAATATGCATATATTTTTATAAGTGCACATGAAATGTTTGATCGCAGTTTTTTCTCACATTTTATCATTTTACTGTGTCTTTAAGTAGGTGCTTTTTAGTCGTTGCAAAAGTAACCTTTTCATTCAAACAAAACGAGACAGCATGGCCCGTGCGATGCACGGGCTTTGTTCAGCATTTAGAATCATCGATTTTGCAAAGATTGTGCTTAGTTTCGATCATGGATACTCGACTCAATAAAGAAAATTTGTTTAAGTAAGTTTTAGTAAATAGAATTGCTTCAATAAAAATGCATCAAATACATGAGTGACTTTCATCATCATAACGCAATACGTGTTATTTCAAACATAAAATTTATACTACCCATAACTTAGGTTTGTTTCTTTTGTCTTTCATTAGTAAGGATTGCGTTGTTACATTTCCAAGTGAGTTTTGCTTAAATAACATATTATCCCAGATGCGTGATAATGAGGCGAGTTCCATTGCACAAACCTTTTGGTTAATATGTATTAAATGCATTAAGTATTTAAAAACTTTATGCATTGTAGATGCTCTAAGTAAGTGTGTATGCTTAATATTTTAAGACCTCCGTGAAAGTCACAAATGCTTTATAATGTCGTAGAGGTTATCATAAAAATTAAATACTTTTAAAAAATATAATTTGTGATTATAAATACTCACGTTTAATGATGAAACTCAACATTATATATTAAAGCACACAATACCGTGGCTCAAGCTAGATAGCCACCTCAACATCTCACTTTTAACACTCACATACCAAGATACTTTCTTTTTCATGGCTTGAGGTTTTTCCACTCTTTGGGTTTAAAGCGATAGATGATAAAAAATTGGTTCACTTTTATAATGAAAATAGCAGTGAGGCAATGAAAATGGATCTACAGTGTCTAAGTCTTTAATTATATGATAAGAGTTGTAATGATAATTTGAGTAGTGATTATTAGTAAATGATTACTAATGCTTTTGATAGCTCAACGTTTGTAACATTCATAGCATCAAACATAGATTAGTTGATAGCAAAATGTAAAAAATACGCAACAATTCTCTTTTGAAATGCAAACCAAAGATCATGTAATGAAAAACTAATGTTTTAGTTACAAAAGACTCTTCAGGTTCTTATAAGGTTCTTATAAGTTAGAAGACTCTTCAACTTTTCAAGAATCTTTAAAAGCTAGTAAAAGCATTCAAATGAAGCTCTAGATTAACCAATAAGCTTCACTAATTTGTATAATAGAGGCTTATGTCATTAATGCTCACATTAATACTACTTTTATAAGTTCAAATATTATTAATAAGCATATGTATTACATTGTTTGTGCATATTAAACGTGAAACACAATATGTTTTACAACTAATTTTACAAATTTCTTATTAAGGTAGATTGAATTGCACATGCAATTCTGCAAATTGCTTGATTACAACATATTAAGTAAATATTTCGTTGTTGAGATCAAACACCATTAGATTAAAAAAACCAAATTCAACCGATCTACTTGCATCTCGTACTAATCAAACTTTAACTGCAACAAATATTATAAAAGCCAACCATATTGTTCTTAGACATTCTCTCTTTATTATTAGCCTTGAGAAAGACATTCATTTTTAAAACCATATCAATAACTTGTAAATGAACAAATAAAAGGACATCTACTATGGCGGACCTTTATAAAGGTTTATAATAGTGCCTAGTCATCCGAAATCATAAATTCATAAAATTTTTCCTTGTTATAAACCTTTCTTTACTATGGATAAACTTCTTAAAGCTTTATCAAAACCTCAATAAATACAAAAGCATTAAATTTAGAAGAGGTTCAAGATATTAGACCTTTTCATGCCACATAAGCATGAAACACATTTCCACTATGGTTAATAAAATTATAGACCTCTTCATCTTTTCTTAGACCTTTTTATAAACCATCATAGTGGATGCTATAAGAAAAGTGGTTTAATATATATAGGATGATCAAAACGGTTATAACATCAACGATGTCTTCCTTCCTTTTTTTTTTTTATATATATATATTTTTTTTATTTTATTTTATTTTTTCTTTTCTCTCTCAATCTTGATAGCAACAAAAAGAGATAAATTAGAACATCCTTTCACATTCTACATTGATAGAGAAGTCATGAAGGTAAACTCTTTTTAGTCAGACTCCAACTTCGTTATTATTTATAAAGCTTTGCGGGCTATACATAAACACTTTTTCGTTCTTCAACTCATATCCCAACACAACCATTTTCCCGCGCTAATCTTCAGCTTCTTTTTTTGCCTTTAACTTTTATTTTGAGTTGTTCCTGCCAACAGTTTGAAAGGACGCTTAAATGATGTAAACAAAACGAAGGGTTTGTAAACATCAAACGTGAGTATCTATTTTTACATATTTATATTGTAAACAACCTTGAGAATATATCATTAAGGATTAACACTTTTTATTATAAAGACAAACCAGCAGGTCAAATTTCATGTAACAAAGTGTATATATGAAAAAAAAAACCCAATAATGGTGGATCGGGTTCTTTATTTGACGCCACAAAACGTCCAAATTCACTAATACCCCAGACTCAAATTTTTATGAACCAATGATATATCCTTAAGGCTGATATAAACAACATTAAGATATATATAGGATCAACATATAAGAACTCTTTTAACAACCTTAACCAGACCAGACTTGTTACTTTTTCCTAAAGTACCCCAGAATTGATCCTTGTTGAATTTCTCATTCATGGCAGTCAAACCGAACTCCTTAGTAAATTTTGCCACGGGCCGTGACACCTGAATCGTATAAAGAGTAGAATAATTAATACACATGTCATAGCACAATGTTTTCAAAATATAAATTAGTGGTAAAGCCAAACCGATATATACATTGACAAAGAAAAAGAATTACCCCAGATCCTTTGCCTCTTTCACGCCCTCTATAACTGTAATTTTGGATGTAGATGGATGTTGAATGGTGTGTTATTTATAGCTAGATAATATTTTATGTAACTTATCCATGCTAAAATACTACATGTGAATAGACTCTTTTAAATGCTTGATATTTACTATGCAATTGGTTATTATTATTGAGTTAAGATCATTTGAGGACAAAACTTTATTTACATACAAAGGGACTAATCTCCACCATCCATCTTCCCTCCATCTTTATTTGATCTAATGGATGAGATTAATCCTAACAATTTAAAAAATCCACTTTCATCCTTTTTTTCAAATATTAATATCTTTCAAACCGTTAATCATTAAACGAAAAAAAATATACCGTTACGACGAGCATTTAATTATCTTTCTATAGACAGGCAATTTGATATACTTTCGACAAATTTTTTTTTTTTTCGTTTTTTTCACGTTTTTTTTCCTGGCCGAAAAAAATATCACATGTGATATGTAGTATCACATGTGATATATCACATGTGATATTACATATCACATGTGATATTACACTAATATCACATATGATATTACACATCACATGTGATATTACACTAATATCACATGTGATATTACATATCACATGTGATATATCACATGTGATATTACATATCACATGTGATATGTAAAATCACATGTGATATTTTTTTCGGCCAGGAAAAAAAACGTGAAAAAAACGA
>LBNU01023489.1:41369-55874 GCA_014162995.1 Artemisia annua
AGCAAAAAGGGGGTAGGCAGGCTCGAACCTGAGACCTCCCCCTTTGAGAGTGATAAGAGTGTACCTGTATGCCAGTTGCCCTAGGGTCTTTACTTGGTTATACATTGCACCCTTTATTATTTATACACCAAACAACCATTTTGCCTAATAAGCTGTCCCAGCTTATTTTTCTAGCTTATTCGTGGGCTTTTTGGAGTTTTTATATTTTTGTATTTTTTTTCTGCACCTTTTCTATCTAACATATATTTTTTTCAGAATTTTTAGTTTTCATTTATTATTTATAAAAAATCAAAAACAGTTTAATAGTTTTAGGATAAATAAATAAATAAAATAGTTTTTATATTAAATATTTATCTAGGATAACTTTTTATAATTTTTATAAGTTTTATAGGTTATTTAGAATCTGAAAAAATAGTTTTGCATATTTCACTTTTCATTTGCTTAGTTTTGTAATTTAATTTAATTGAATAGATAATTAATAAACAATTAGTAATTAATTAATAATAATTATATAAATAGTATAATAATTATATTTTTAGTTCTAAATTAAGTTTTATACATTTTTAGACTTTTCTAAGTTTTCATTTCATTTCCTAGATTATTTTCTCATTTTCTTTTTAATTTATTACATTAATAAATAGTTTAATAAATAGTTAATAATTAATATTAAATAAATAAATAGTTAAATAAATAATTTTCTTTTTCTAATAATTTTCTTAAGTCATTAGGTTTGTAAAAATACAATTTTCATATTCGTAGCCTTTTTATTTCTTTAATTTCACTTTTTATTTTGTATGTTGACGTTTATTTAAACGTAAACATATACGTTTTTAATTTTAGTTTTCTCTTTTTATTTTATTTAATTTGCATTTAAGCCGCTAAGGCATGCAAATTCCACTTTAGTTAAAGTGATCGTTTCTTGTTCATATATCCATCTTTCTATTTTATTCAACATACTTTGATCTCAAATTCGTTGTACTCGGGATATCACATCTCTTGGGGACATAACGAACCCGGGGAATCACTATACTCTCCAGGATTTATTGCATTGTGCTCTAAGCTTCCAGGTTATCTCTATTACGGTTAGCCATTCACAAGTGGCTAGCTTGTGTAATAATACATGTTGGTTCTGAGCCAATCAGTATGGCCGATCGGTTTAGGAGAGGAAGAGAGTGTTTTGTGATTTGTTTCCAAGTTATGAGATTAGAATGAATCCTAATCCCATAATAAGTCTTGTTAACTTAGTCAACAAGTTTGGTCTCTCCTCCCTTTTCTCTCTATGTGGCCGGCCCTATATGGGCTTCCAACTGTGGTTTTGAGTCTACTCCATTTAATCGAGTCCATTACCCATTAAATAGAAGCCTTTAGTTAATTAATGTGTCCAAGGGATTAATTAACAATCGTTAATCAATTCGTGAAATATGTACTAATATAAATAACATATCTACTATAAATATATTAAAAACATTATTATTGATGATACCTCGGTATATACGTGTGTGACCCCATAGGCTCATGTATTTCTAGCCGTATAATTATTTAATATGATATGAGCATATCCCAATAGAAGACAATCAAGTTATATCGCTACATATTATAATTATGAGATTTTCTAAAATTAATGAACTTTAGTGTCGCTTAAGTGAGAATTTCATCACAACCCAAAACATGAAAAAATATACCTTGTTACAATCATCTTTAAGGCCGGGTGTAAGAGTGGTCAAAAGAAGTGTCGTGCTTGTAACAAACGTCCCAAACGACGCGTGGTGGTGTGTTTTTGGGAGAAGATGATCGACTGATCGGCCGAGTTATGTTACGAGGAAACGGGTGCTATGTGAATTATCAAACTAAAAGTTCAAGAATAAAAATGGATTCTGAACAACTTCAAAAGATATTTAATCTTATTACAAATGGATTACGAACAATTTCAGACGATATTCAATCTTATTAATAAATACGGAGTACATATTTCTTATTTCTCACAACAAATGGATTCTGAACAATCCATGTTTACATCCTCGGATTAAGAAGAATAAGTTAATAGTATGAATCTTGAGTTTTTAAAAGATGCGACGATATGCTATATGAATTATCAAACTAAAAATTCAAGAATAAAAAAACCTCGTTACCACGAATCACGATAAATAGAGATCGTTACGGTGCTCGTGATCGTGTATTTGTCGGTTACTTCAATGAAAACCCAATGTATGACAAAGATACATTTCGTAAGCGTTTCCGAATGAGACGACTACTATTTACACGCATTGTTTGGGATGTAACTGATCATTCTCCGTATTTTCAGTTAACTAATGACTGTACGAGAAGAGATGACATTTCCGCATTGATGAAGTGTACCTCTGCATTTCCTGAATTGGCATACAACATTGTTCCTGATGCTTTAGAAGAATACTTGTAAATGGGTGCGAAAACTCCCATAATTCTATTAAACATTTATGTAAGGCTATTATGGACTTATATGTAGATGAGTTTTGCGAAGACCTATTTAGCCTGATGTTGAAAAACTTTATGAACATCACGAGGAGAAACATGGGTTTACTGGGATGATAGGAAGCTTTGATTATATGGATTGGGAATGGTCTAGTTGTCTAAATCCATATCGTGCTCAATATTGTAGATTTGATCATGGGTCAAATCCATTCATTTTGTTGGAAGCAATTAGCTCACAAGACTTATGAACCTGGCAAGAGTTCTTTGGTGTTTTCGGGACGAACAACGATGTCAATGTTATACATCAACCGTCTTTGTTCAACGATCTCAAATGCAGGAAAGTACTAGAGATTCCGTTTGTGGCTAATGACGTAACTTATAAATGGGGATATTATCTTACTTTGCCATATCTGGAATGCATGTTTATCTTTTAACCAATAACTAGTTATACACTAAAAGAAAATATATTTATCTTTTAACCAATAACTAGTTATAATGCCCGTGCACGCGCGGAGTTTTTTCTAATTTTTTAAATAATATATTTTATTAAAAAACAAATAATTTAAATCTTGTCTTTATTTATTTATTTATTTTTTTAATTCTGTATTATACGAAGAAAATAGCTCAACTATGTGTAGTTATATTTTGTGTTTTTGCACGCATGAGGTTTTGACATTAATCAAACTTTGTTTAGATATTACGTACGAAATTTTGACATGTTGTGTATTTTTCCTAAAACTTGTATAAATTATTATTATTATTTTTTATTTTTTATTTTTAAATTTATAACTGTTGTTTTTTATATCATTACTTACACTTTAAAGAACCTAAAAAACCAAAGGCAACCAAAGAATTCTTATCATGAGTTGTTAGATTATAACGGCATATTAAATAGTAAATTAGCAGATAAATAGTTTCTTTTCCATTACTTGATACCATATATCCAAACACTCCTATAAAGTACGTAGTAGATATTAATATAAATGCGTCTCAAATGTTCATTTTATTAAAAACCATGAATGTCAGTCATTTGTGTTTGTCTTCTAGTCTTGACTCAAGTTTGTACATCTCCTATCAAATTTTCAAGTGGATGTGATTTGTGTTATAACGACCTGAAAATACGAAACCACATTTGAATCTTTAATATGTGGACGACATTTGAATATATGTTATATGAGGCACCATTTGATATTTTGAATACGAATAATTTGAGGATACGAATCTTTAACTTAAGCTACAAAATAAAACGACAACTTTATTCTCCAAGTATATCACACGACACATATAAGTTACAAAGTTGAAAAGAGCGAATTTAAAATTTTGTGTTCATCTCGTGTATATGGGCTGTGTATAATTTATGTTTTTTGGGTAAAGGGGAGTAATCATGCACCCTGGTAAATATATTAACCAAAAAACTTTTAAGTACAATGGATATGGGTGAAGTCCCACATCTCAGCCCGTTACATAGGCTAAAAGCTTACATAACAAGATACTTCCTAATTTCTAAAACTACAAATCAAACCACACCTCAAATGATAACATAAGAACAACGAAAAAAGAATTACTTCCTAGGGCCTTGAAGCTTGGTACCATAAATGGCATTAAAAGCATCCAAATTACCGGGAAGATCATACACCTGGTTCGCATAATCATCATAGTCATCATAATCTTGTTCAAACTCGTGCCCCCCACCAAAAAGATTGGCAGACTCATCAAATGGGTTGGCCACCTCATCTTCAGAATCGGACACCACAATTTCTCCCACCTTAGAAAATGGGCTAACCCTCTTAGTGGCAGAGGTCGACGGGATAGGATGACCATCATCATCCACAAGAGTTGCTACACCATCAATAAGTAACTTTTCAAGTTTACCAATTTTCTCAACAATAGGAGTAGAACCCTTACTAGACTCTTCCTCATTAACTTCCCTAGTGTTACCTGTCTTATTAGACTCATCCTTATTAACTTCTATTGTACTAGATGTATTACTAGACTTATCCTCATTAACTTCCATTGGACTACCAGCATCCACATCCTTGTTGTTGTCATTAGACGGAGTACCAATAGCATCCGCATCATCAATATTAAGCGCATCAAACTGATTAGATGTAGAAATCTTTGTTCCACTCGTACTAGGCACATCAGGAGCCCTCTTCTTAGTGCCATCCACCTTCTTAGGTACAGTTGAAGTCTTCTTGGGTTGATACTGAAACTGCTTACCCACAACTGGTTTAGTAAACCCTCTATTACCCTGAGTATTAGAACCACCTTGCTTACCTTTCTTTCTATTATTGACAGTCATGAAACCATCATTAGCAGACTTTGTAGATTGAGCTGGAGGTGCAACAACTTTAAGACAATCACCCATAGTATGACCAAAGATCCTACAGTTATCACACCGCGGTGGTTTCCATTCGTACTCAACCCGAATCTTCTCAATAGTCGAACCCGAACCATCAGGTAATGGTATCTCAACAGTGAGGCTGTCCCGAAGCACCTCATCCGACTTCACTTCTATCATGCATCTCGCAAAACTACTACGACCCTACGATTCCTTGCACATTTGGCTTGTAAAAGCATCTAACCTTTTGGGCGTGCCAATCAGTGTGGCAAGAAGACTGAGGCCATCATCAGAAAACATAGCAAGGGGAAAATCATGGAACTTGACCCACACCGGGATGTTAGTCAAATCCTCTTTAAGTAGATTAGTATTCAAATTCCATGGTTTAAGAATAATAGGAACATTTCTGATCAACCAAGGACCGTTTTCAAGCACATCATCAACACCTTTCTTCGAAGTGAACTTAAAGAAGAAGAACCCCTTTGCATTCATCATTACCTTTTGCACACTAAACTTTGCCCATGCATTGCGTACATAGTAATCAACAACAGGAAACGCAAGGCGTTGACCAAGGAAGTAACCGTAGAGAGTGTTCTCAAACCTCGTGTTCACCTCTTCCACTACTTTCATTGGAACTGAAAGGTCAACATCATCCTTCTTTTTGCTACATTCCAACCTCTGAAAGTTAGACGCGCTTTTCTGAGGTTCATTAGAAGTAGCACCCGCGTAAGTAACCGATTTCACTCCAGTACCACTAGCAGTATCAACCTTGGGAGGAGTACCATTCGAATTAGACTGAAGCCCAATACCACTCGAATTATTCAAATCAGAGGAAGAAGCCATATTAGCAATATCACTATCAATTTTCTTCATTGCTTCATCGAACTGCTTGTGCGCATTAGCAAGCAATTGCTCCACATTAGGCTGTATTGAACCATTGGAGGACGGATTCTCCAAATCATCCAACACAACCTCCTCGTTACCCTTGTTCCCATTATCAGCCAAAACATCAACATCAACCCTGGGAACACTAGCTATCAATTGTTCCACATTAGTTAAATCATCATTAGCACTACTAGTTTGATCGGCCAAACTAGTTAGATCATCATTAGCACTACTCTCTGAATTAGCACCTTTCGTATCACTATTAGCAGCCAAGAAACCCTTCTTCATCACGTATAAACCCCACAAAATCAATCACCAGCAGATGCACAACCAAACAGAAAATTTAAACCCCAATCGCAAGATTAGGGTTTAGATACGAAAAGCCCCAAACTAACCAGCTCCCATGATTGTAGAATTGAATAAAGATTAATCGATTCAAGGAAGACTAATATAGGATTAAAACCAACGTAAAAGAATAGGACTTGACTGGATCGAATAGTATCCCTAACGTCAGTTTGGGCAGAAAACGATTTTTACAAGAACCCTAAAAAAAACGATTATGAAAATCAACTAAATAATGTGAAATCAAGACTAGAATCAAACTAAGAACCAATTAACAACAGTGTTAATCAATTACAGAATCAGATTGAGGCAAGAATCACAAGATTTGGAAGATTTTTTTAAAAAACGATTTAGGGTTTTTTTTAGGAAAAAATCGCCAGGGAGGAAAACGTCTTCTCGTTTTGAATGATTATAGAAGATATCTAACCCTTTTACTTACCTTTTTGTGTATAATTTATGTTTGGGACTATTATTCTATCACACGTTATAAATGGTCCAATGACATTTCTATACGTACATCAAAATGACTTAAACTATTATAAGCAGAAAATGGAAGTTTGAAAAATAGATAAAGTCATCAACTCTCCCTTTAAAATCGGCTGTTATCAGCCACTTCTCCCATCCTTTTCTCTTTTAAAAACAAACGGACCCTCATTAAATCTCACACACTACATACCCTAATAAACACACAGTGAGGCAACCTTATCTTTCTTAGTATTCGGGTGGTGCAAGAAGAAGTGGTACGAAGGGGTAACAAGGTGGTGATCTGTTCTTTTGGGTGCAAGTTGATGTGATCGTGGTGGGTGATTAACTGGGCGTGGTTAGCATTTTTTTTGATCGCGGTCTTTTGATTTCGACTATTGGTGTGTGCTTGCGTTATCCGACTAAGGTATCTCGAACAATCTGTAATCTGTTGAAGTTCTCTTTGTTTCGTAAAAGCTGATTGCCTCGTATGAAATATATGATCACATACGTTATTTTTGTGTTGTTTAATAAAGTTACACGCGGTTGTGAACAAAACCATGTCATGTTAATTAATCACGACTCATAAATATATATCGATTGCTAATATGTGTACCTCGTTTGATGACAAGTACACGAAGATAACTAATGACATATCACATTTGTAACCTGCTTTTATGTCGCGAATTCTGGATTCTTTGTGTCGAGTGAAGATTGTTTTACGGAGTCGAAATTGTAGGTTGTGATTGTGTCTTGGTGTGTGACCAGGTTGTGTCATGTTTTTGTGACTGTTTTGTAGTCGTGTCTCGTAACTTCTTATGTCGCAATCTAGTTTTGATTAAGGTTGCGTATATTGGCATGGCTATGTCGTGATTTTTGAACATGTGTGTCTCGTTTCCTGTTGATGATTAAACACTATATGATCTCTATATCACGTTCTAAATCTGTAAATCAACCTAAGGGTATAAGAGAGATGTGTATGGGCATGCATGTATGCGCAGGTGCATGTGAGCATGGTATATGTATGTAGTTTATATTAATGTGTCCTACGTATGGATTAAATATGTGTCATATGCATGTGTATATAGAGTGAATGTGATGTGTATATATTGTATGTATGCGTATGAATATATAATAGAGATATGGTACGTATATGTGAAGAGTGCATGTGAGTGTGTATTGATCATGCATGTGTGAATATGGAATGTGAGATGGTTGTATTTTTAAAGTCATTGAGTCGTGGTGGGTATGCATGTGAAAATTTTATTTTTGGTTATCGCGGCCTAAAATAATATCGAGAATACATTTATATAATTTGTGAAACGACGGAGTACTTAAACGGTCATTTTGACATTTACTTGCAATATAAGCCCTAAAGTTAATTATTTGACATTTTAAATACTAAACTTTGATAATTTACATTTATGATCTTAAACTATAATATTGGTCATTTTAACCCTTAAATATTATTTAATTATAAATTATAACCTTAAAGTATTAACTTACTAAATTGTGAAACTTACTAAATATGGAAACTTACTAATTCGGAAAACCTGCTAAAAATAGAAAGGAACCTAAAATGATTAATCTGATTTAAAATGAGCTTATGAATAATAAGACGATCATTAATTCATGTAGATTCGCTGAAGAAGGAGTAACTTCTGATCTTTATGTATTATGATGTGTTTCTACTACGTTAAAGGTACAGATATTCTATCCCTTTTCAGTAGGGACTTCTCATGACTCTTTGATCCTTGACTTTGCTATGATTCCTTTTGATATGAGCCATTGCTATGATCCCTTTTGCTTTGATCCATGTGATATGATTCGTTGATATGATTCCTTTGATATGATTCTATGATTTGATATCCGTCTGCTATTCGTTTGCTATGATATAATTCAGTTCAGCTTGATATGTTCTGTTGGATATGATATGATGTTGGATATGATATGATTTGTTCTGTTCTTATGCCCGAGATTTTATTCTACTCATGGAGGTACCATGGGCGTGTCATCGAAGCACCGATGGCATGACACTTTCTGTGGAGGTGTGATTGATCCACGGCGTCCCCATTTGTCGGATATATTATGTGTACACTTGGATATTACGATATGTATGATTTGCTTTGTAGGGGGGGCGTATGGATGCATCCTAGGCTTGTCGGATTATGTTGGATTATTGTAGGGTGGGGTTGAGTGTGTGCTTTACACTTTCCCACGTGGGAGCTAGCTACTCCATTTGATACTTAGAGGTCTCCCCTCTTTGTGCATGTAGGATTTGTTGGATATGTGATTATATGGTAGGAGACCTATTCGAGTATCTCGTTAGGTCGGCTCGTGGCTTTCCTATGTTTCTTATGTCTATTCGAGTATCTCGTTAGACGCATCTTTGTTGATACGTAATCTAATATTCTGGTTATTCTCTTATGATTATGCTTACGTTGATATCTCTATGATCCTTCATTTGTTTGACTTATGATATTGTTCGGCTGTTTGTTGATCTCTTATGCATTTGATAGATGATATTCTTTTCAGCAGAAGCTTATGATGTCCTATTTCTCATACTTATATACGCTTTGTTTATCCGTTTGCTTTGTTATATATCTGTTCACTGGGCTTTTTAAGCTCAGCCGCATTTCTTTTCCGGCGGCAGGTTTTAGGTTGGAAGCTGGGTTGAGTGAAGAGTGCGTAGGAGCTCTTATTGGACTACCCTGACAATAGATACCCTTTGCATCTGGATTAGTTGGATTTGGCTTCATTTAGACTTAGTTTTATTTTATATTTTTGTTTTGGTTTTCCCTTTGTATAGAATTAGTATTTCCTTATTCCCTTCCTATTCCCTTTGTAACTTTTATGTTTATAAGTCTTCCGCTTGTGTTGTATGCTTTGTATGCTTTGATATGTCACCATAATGTGGCACTTCTACCCGTGTCGGGTTGGGGTGTTACAATTACGGTATCAGAGCCCAGGCTACGACTTGTAGTACATAAGTTATGGCCTGTGAAGTTTTGGACCCTTAGGATTGCACCTTAGACGCTTTAGGAATAACTTTGGAAGGTTTTGCCTTAAGTTTCTCCCCTTAAGAGCTTTAGTATGACCAGTGAGGATTGGGTAGATATATGATCAGACGTTGGTTTTCTTGCTTCCGCTTTACTCAGATTTATGCCTTTGCTTTTCGTTAAGCTCTTACTAGATCATTCGTTTTGGAGAGTTAGAAGACTTATCAGGATTCGCGACATGTGTTTAGGATGCCTTTAGACTCCGTAGTGTGCCTCATAGGTTTCTTTCTCTGGAGTTATCCTTTTGAACTTCAATTCTTGATTCGTTTGACATTCGTTTGGATGCCTTTTGTTCGTTCGGAGATTCGCGTATGTATGAATCCTACATGTTAGACACATTCTATGACTTCTCTCTGCTTTTGATTCTTTCTTCATTGCTGATTTTTTTTAACTTACCTATTCCACCCCTATAAATGTTTTGTGATTTTTCATCGTGTATATTCGATTGTCCGATGCGTTCTGGAGATATTTGGAGATGATTGTATTGTGCTAATCTGTTTACATTGGAAATGTTCGATTCGATGTTATTATGGATTTTGATTTGTTGCCTGAGTATTATGATGATGACGACTGTCATTTTATGTTTGTCACCTTTGACGTTCTGTGAAATTCATATTCTACACCATGATTCTTAACCTGATAATCGTTTATGACCACCTTGTTCTAAAACTCGTGCGTTGATTTCCCCACTACTGTGAAGATACTTCTCTGATGAAACTCGCCTCGAGAGTTATTCGATTTGTTGGGAACGTTCGTGTATATCTTTGTGTGTTTTTGTTTTATTCGTGGAAGAGAATGATGATGGTATTTATTGTTGGAAGCTGAATCGTGTCTTATTTTGTGAAAAGAACGGGATATTCTTAGAAATTTCTTTTCGTATTCGTTGTGATCTCTATGAACGTCGTAATGCTAATTGTATTGGCTACCACTACGACTAATCCTATGAAATTGATAAATCGTGCTTTTCAAGAATACTTGGACAAATTGTCATAGTATGACATATTAGGGTGTTCAGAGACGAAAGAGAAACACGAGACTCAACTTTGTTTTCGGTGTAGAATTTCTACGATGGAAGGAAGCAGTTTGAAGTGAAACACACAGATCTACCAACTCTATTCATCTTAGTTGTACTAATATGTATAGAGTCTTGAAGCTGGAGCTGGACGGGATGGTATGTAGACGGTGGTGACAACATCGGAGATTTCCATGCACAGGAGGAAAGACAACACATGTAGAGTTGCAGTGGAGCATCAACTAGGACGGCTTGGTTGAAAGATCGGCCGAGATTTCCTTCGGAAGAAGATGGGTCAAGCTTCATGGCGCATCTACAGTGAGTAGGAAAGAGAATCGCTTTTTCTCTCTCGATACGTTTTGGATATTTTGAGTTATGTTGTGACCGTCTGTATGATTTAGTTCTCCATATTATTATCAGACTCTTGGATACATTTGATGATTTGTTTGGTACTCCTTCGATCTTGGCAAGTTCCTCTATTCGTTCGGATTTCAGTTGGAGTTAATGAAGGTTTATCGTTTAGTTCTACCGCTATTTTTGCTTTGTAGGTTTATGTGCTTTGTATATCTCCTTGTAAAACTTTTTCTGTCATCTGTCATCTGCTACACATTTGCTTCACATCCGATCAGATTAGATTTGTTATGATTATGTTCTGTTGGATCGAGTCATGAGAAACTATGTCGTTGTGAAGATTTTTGAAAGAACCTCCCCGAGCGTGAGAATATTTGTGACGATATTCTGTGAATTGCGACGACTCTGTATAACTTTAGTGACTTCAATTTTCGAGGACGAAAATTTTCTTTTTAGAAGGGAAGAATTATAACGACATGAAAATATGAAACCACATTTGAATCTTTAATATGTGGACGACATTTGAATATATGTTATATGAGGCACCATTTGATACTTTGAATACGAATAATGTGAGGATACGAATCTTTAACTTAAGCTACAAAATAAAACGACAACTTTATTCTCCAAGTATATCACATGACACATATAAGTTACAAAGTTGAAAAGAGCGAATTTAAAATTTTGTGTTCATCTCGTGTATATGGGCCGTGTATAATTTATGTTTGGGACTATTATTCTATCACACGTTATAAATGGTCCAATGACATTTCTATACGTACATCAAAATGACTTAAACTATTATAAGCAGAAAATGGAAGTTTGAAAAATAGATAAAGTCATCAACTCACCCTTTAAAATCGGTTGTTATCAGCCACTTCTCCCATCATTTTCTCTTTTAAAAACAAACGGACCCTCATTAAATCTCACACACTACATACCCTAATAAACACACAGTGAGGTGACCTTATTTTTCTTAGTATTCGGGTGGTGCAAGAAGAAGTGGTACGAAGGGGTAACAAGGTGGTGATCGGTTCTTTTGGGTGCAAGTAATTGATGTGATCGTGGTGGGTGATTAGCTGGGCGTGGTTAGCATTTTTTTTATCGCGGTCTTTTGATTTCGACTATTGGTGTGTGCTTGCGTTATCCGACTAAGGTATCTCCAACAATCTGTAATATGTTGATGTTCTCTTTGTTTCGTAAAAGCTGATTGCCTCGTATGAAATATATGATCACATAGGTTGTTTTTGTGTTGTTTAACAAAGTTACACGAGGTTGTGAACAAAACCATGTCATGTTAATTAATCACGACTCATAAATATATATCGATCGCTAATATGTCTACCTCGTTTGATGACAAGTATACGAAGATAACTAATGACATGTCACACTTGTAACCTGCTTTTATGTCGCGAATTCTGGATTCTTTGTGTCGAGTGAAGATTGTTTTACGGAGTCGAGTTTGTAGGCTGTGATTGTGTCGTGGTGTATGACCAGGTTGTGTCATGTTTTTGTGACTGTTTTGTAGTCGTGTCTCGTAACTCTTACGTCGCAATCTAGTTTTGATTAAGGTTGCGTATATTGGCATGGCTATGTCGTGATTTTCGAACATGTGTGTCTCGTTTCCAGTTGATGATTAAACACTATATGATCCCTATATCACGTTCTAAATCTGTAAATCAACCTAAGGGTATAAGAGAGATGTGTATGGGCATGCATGTATGCGCAGGTGCATGTGAGCATGGTATATGTATGTAGTTTATATTAATGTGTCCTACGTATGGATTAAATATGTGTCATATGCATGTGTATATAGAGTGAATGTGATGTGTGTATATTGTATGTATGCGTATGAATATATAATAGAGATATGGTACGTATATGTGAAGAGTGCATGTGAGTGTGTATTGATCATGCATGTGTG
The DNA here is from genome assembly GCA_014162995.1 of Artemisia annua. Lineage (NCBI taxonomy): Eukaryota > Viridiplantae > Streptophyta > Magnoliopsida > Asterales > Asteraceae > Artemisia > Artemisia annua. The sequence goes on from LBNU01023489.1 coordinate 54,194, forward strand.
AATATGGAATGTGAGATGGTTGTATTTTTAAAGACATTGAGTCGTGGTGGGTATGCATGTGAAAATTTTATTTTTGGTTATCGCGGCCTAAAATAATATCGAGAATACATTTATATAATTTGTGAAACGACGGAGTACTTAAACGGTCATTTATCATTTACTTGCAATATAAGCCCCAAAGTTAATTATTTGACATTTTAAATACTAAACTTTGATAATTTACATTTATGATCTTAAACTATAATATTGGTCATTTTAACCCTTAAATATTATTTAATTATAAATTATAACCTTAAAGTATTAACTTACTATATTGTGAAACTTACTAAATAATGGGGACGGACTGTAAATTCGTTGGCAATATGTCTACGCTGGTTCAAATCCAGCTCGGCCCAACAATTCGCCAATCTACTATCAGATGGTATAACCCTCTTGTTCTTAAGAAATACCTGATACAAGACAAGAGAATAAAAAAAAAGAATCTAAATTTTCTGCTAGATCTCTTCTTATTTCCCTGGGATTGTAGTTCAATAGGCTAGAGCACCGCCCTGTCAAGGCGGATGTTACGGGTTCGAGCAATGTATATATACATATGTATATATATACATATGTATATATATACATATGTATATATAAAATATACATATTTATATAATATATATATATATATATATATATGTATATATATTATATATAAATATGTATATTTTATATATACATATGTATATTTTATATATATACATATGTATATATAAAATATACATATGTATATATAAAATATACATATTTATATATAATATATATATATATATATATATATATATATATATATATATATATATATATATATATATATATATATATATATATATATATAACAGTTACTGCATCACAGCTATAAAAATTTACTACATCACAGTTAGTGCATTGCAGTTATTAAGTTACTGCATCACATTTTAAGTCACTGCATCATAGTTATAAATTTAGTGCATCAGAGACTTTTTATTCTTTTTATTTTAAGACCCTTTTTATTTTAACCCAACACTATATATATATATATTATATATATATATATATATATATATATATATGTTTTGTTGCCTACTCATACGAACCCATATCCTTGCTTTTCTATCAATCTCTAATTCTAATCTTCCTCCCCAATCTGATATTATAGTGCCGGTATAGACCGAAATTCCGTTATCATTCAATTCTGACTGGTAATAAATACCGGGACTTTGCAATATTTGATTGATTACAATTCTATAAATTCCATTTACTATAAACGCTCACACCTGTCTCCGCAATACTTTTTGTCAAAAAAAAATTTATGTTTTACTCTAGTAACTAGTAATTAGTTAACACTTCCCCTTTTTGCCTATATATATGTATATGTATATGTATATGTATATATATATATATATATATATATATATATATATATATATATATATATATATATATATATATATATATATATATATATATATGTGTGTGTGTGTGTGTGTGTGTGTGTGTATATATATGTGTACATATATGTACATATATGTGTACATATATGTGTACATATATGTGCATATATGTGTACATATATGTGCATATATGTGTACATATATGTACATATATGTATATATATATATATATATATATATATATACATATATACATATATATATATATA